>JAOYSI010049880.1:0-26097 GCA_025775065.1 Hiodon alosoides | reverse complement strand
CCCCCCCCCCCCCCCCCCCCCCCCCCCCCCCCCCCCCCCCCCCCCCCCCCCCCCCCCCCCCCCCCCCCCCCGAAATGCTGAAAAAATGACATACTTTCCTTCATGATATTTTGTTGGCCACATGATGATTTTATGAAAAAGTATTTGAACGAGACAAATTTTAGACCGTTGTCATTCTATAGTGTCAATTTTTCAACCCCTCTTGAGACAAAGTGTACAGGAATTTTGTCCAAAATATTCTGGTACAATCTTGAATTCATTGTTCCCTCTATTCTATCAAGGGCAACAGTACCAGAAAATCCGTCCCCCTGGCAGCAGATTTTTCTTTCTGTATTGTGACAATTATGTGTTTACTCCTGGAACAAAAAGTGACATTTAACAGAAACATCTTTTAAGAAGCACTCTTTTAAGAAGTCTTGAAGCTGCTTAATGAGTGCCACTAGATTTGGGGAAAGCAAGAGGTTTGCCCCCATCATATATCAGTGGGAGGCAAGGAACCACTGGCGGGGACAATAAATTACTGATGTCATAAGATAGGGTTTCAAACACAATGGTGTTTAAGGAATTAGAAGCAGAAGGACGGGGCAAATCTGTTACATAATAAAGTAAACACAGAAATTCTATATTTCTGGTTTTGGTTAACATGTAATGAAAAAGTCCTTTCTGTGCTGCCCTTTTCTTTTAATGCCTTTCTTCTAATTTCCAGAATGGACCATGAACATGTCCTGGGGGATAGACGACCACCATGAGACTCAGAGTGTGGCAACCAGCCAAGACTAGATTCTAGTGGCTGGCAGTGTGAGCACCACAGGCTTGGCCCGCTGCCTCAGAAACGATGCCAGTGTTGGCCATGGGGATTTTTCGCCCCAAATTAACTGATGGACCGGCCATTCAAGCTCTAAGGGTGACCGGGTTGGTGCGGAATGCAAAAGCACACACATCTGTACAACAGCAGGAGTAGTTTATATAAATGTAAACACTAAATTATTAACTTTAAATATGGGTAGATTATGACTCAACTCAAACACGAATCCCACTGAAACAACACCTTTAGATGAGACAGCGCTAAACGTCCCCTCAGTGGAGTTTCATAAAGCAATAAACCGCGCTCAAAAGTTTTAGTTTCTTTAGTTTCACCTGTCATCTTAGATGTCTTTGCAAGAAGAATAGTTGTACGTGCATACTAGACTACTTATTTTTTACATTTATTTCATATTTCATCATTCTGCTGTCTAGCTAAGTAACATAGAATGTAAATAGCTTTAAACTTAAAAAGACGTAGGTATGCAACACTGATATTCAAATAATTAAAGTGAGAATTCACACAATAACAATTTCACTGTTTAATTAAACTTATGGTTGGACAAAATGAAACCCCTATTGTGTACGCTATAATGAAATTTGCAATAAATACTGACACTTTTTTTTCATAATTTATTCATCCCAGAACAAAATTAATTTTTCATTAGTGTGCAAAGTCTATTTTTGTTGTTTTAAAAGCAAATGTAGGAGAGCACAAGACAGCAACTGTTGACTTAGTACAGCCTCTTTCCCTAACAGTTAAACAAGACCCAGAAAAGGGCAAGTCTGCTCGCAAAATCAGCAGAAGGTAATGACAATATTCTCAACAATATTAACCCTGGCACGCATTTAAAGTAACCATTACACATTTTTGGTAGTTATATTTCTCTTTCTGGCAGACATGTATACCACATACATATGTAATTACAATACTTTTGGGCTTGGATTGTAAATAGCTCACTTACTTACTGCAATTCTTATTTTGTGAGTCTGTTAGCCATGTGCTGCTCGTATCTTATTTTAATTTGAGGGGGATATAATGAGCCTTTAGATTGAAAATGCAAGAAATAATGTTTAATGTTAAAAAATGAAAAGCCCCTTTAAAGAAGTCGCAACTTTCATTTTAAAATTTTTTTTCAGTTTGTTTACATCCACTACACTGCACTTCGGTAGACATGTTGATTATAATTGAGCACTGTGCCTTTAAAAACTCAGTAGCTGACCATAATGCAAAAGTGTCAGATGTGATCGTGGGATAGATCAAGGAAAGTGAGTTAAAACTTTCCTTGCTATGACACTTATTGGAATACAAAGATCTCAACGAGGAGAGCATATAAAGATAACATGCTGATAGAGATGTTGTTCCATTGCTCTTTGCGAGCATGTAGGACGTACAGTTAAAGTATTATTTTTCTCACCAAAAATGACAAAATGTTTTTCATGCAGATTTTTGATATATGTGGTAAATGAGCCCCCTTGAGGTGTTTAGTTGTTGTTCTATTTTTCTTAAATTTGTGTTCAACGTGCAATGGCTTTTTACAACTGGTAGTTTGCGATAAAATCAGATCCATGCAATGTGCGTTATTGCTCCTAATCTGCAGATTTGATTGGGCGATAGCAGTCAACTTCCTTGTCTCCACTCATTTGCGATAGGCATTTTTTGAAGTAAGAAAAGGCATCTTTTCTGACATCATTACTGATTGGGTAGAGAGAATGGTAGCACCGACCTACAAGGGTGCCAGCAGATTAGCAGATAATGGGACTAGGAGTTAACAGGTAGAATGACATGGATGACATGTGGCCTGTGGCCTGTGCCCAATTAGCACTCTGCACAATATTAAGTCTTATGAGGCTTGTAACTGATATGAGGTCAACTTATAAGGATCCCCTGATTTATGCAGACAGTTACAATCGTTTTCCCAGGAAATCTTGCTTAAGTCTTCTGCTCTTGAATGCTGACATTAAAAGGAACAACAACAAGGTATAATTATGAAATAACAGTTGCTCAAAAGGTCTTGTTAAAGTTAATCCTACACTGAACTTTTCAAATCAAGGGCATGCTTCACGTTTTCCTTTGCCATGTTGATTGTAGTTGGTGGTATTAAGCCTTTTCATCAGCGAATCACAGAGGCTGCAAATACCCTGATGCAACTAAAGGCACGCTAAACTAGTTTGTAGTGGCATTCGAAAAACAGCTTGGCTTTGTCTGAAGGATTTGCTGACATAAAACACTTGATATTTTAAAGCTGAAGCGACTATTAGATAGGTTCCAGCTACACAACCTGTTTTTTGTAATCTGACACATAGAAGGGAAGCATTAAATATATCATGAAAAATGACTTATTTTAGAGAAAAATATTTTTTTGGATAGACTCACATTACAACTTGGGTTCCAAGTCACATGTTTTTATATCGTCACAATAAACAAGCAGCCCTAATGAAGACACCATCACAAAGCATTTTGGACCACCTGAACACTCAATTAAATAATCATGTGAATTTCTGTGTGATCTTTGTAAGTTTTGCCCTAGTTTTTGTTACAGTGAAACCTTTGTGTGCATTACTCAGGAGTGCAGATTGAGATCTATTAATTTGTTATATGTCAAAGCAACCCTACTATCCCCTTTTCCACTTCATCTGGTGCCATTGTGGCTCAGCTATATTACACCTCTAAACAAACAATTAGGCCATAATGAAGTCAGCACAGCTGAACTTCAAATAACGATACAGCCATGAAGGCTACCATTTTGTCTCCAGGTTGACGAGTACATGTGAACAGCGTGTGAAGCTGGCTGAGTATTTTGTCCAGGGCTGCACTTCATCAACCGTTCAATAAAACTTTCATGTTAATGACCAAGCCTTACAATGAATATGCCTTAAATAATGAACCCAGACAAAATAGGAAAAGAGGGCTTTGCTGTGGTTTCATAATTTGTTTTGTTTTTTATCAGTTACCACAAAAACTGTAACCTAATAAACCCTTTTCAATTGAAGCTTCTCTATGAGGTACAATAAAGCTTCCAAACTGTCCAATATACAAAACATTAACTTCTCACCTATTTCCTAAAAGAGATTTTAACAATTTTAACAATTCAAACAATTAATAAACAAAAACAGAAATTATTTTAAAAGAAATGGGTTGACATAAGAGGTTGAAGTGCATTCCTGTCACTAATCGATGGTGCTACATCAATTGCAGAGTCTGAAATAGTCTAGAATTTCTCTTTGCTAGGAGATGTAAATGAAGCGAGACTAAGTAATTGCGGAACAGCAAGGGAAGCGATGGCGAACCCTCCCCCAAAACACTACAATCCCCACAATGCCACTGACTCAACCAGCCAATTATCCTCATATTGTTACATTTAAATAACAGGAAATGCCATGCAACCAGGGAAGCCCTTCTTCAAAATGTTTGGTTTGGTTCTGCTTTTGTTCAAATTTTTTAAAAAATTGAGTTTGGTCTGTTTTTACTTTAAGAAGTTGGAGAGGTTATGCTCACACAGAACCATTTTTGTTGTGTTAGTTTGTTGAAAACACCTTTTTTACCTCTACATATGTAAGTGTCCTAGAACCTCGCTATTGCAATCCCTTTCAGTGGTCAAGCCCTATGCTTAGTAACTGTTTGTACATAAGGCAAAAAAAAAAAAACATAAATGAAAAAAAAACTTTTTTGGACATCTAGCCCCCTTCCCCCAAGAATCAAACCATTGGGCCAGCCTACTGAGACGTCATCACTGAATAACACAGATACACATATTCCTTTCAACACTCCCCCAATTTCCTTTCACACATGAAGAGCTTCCTCTGCTAAAAACCAAAGGGTCAACCACATCAACCATTGTGCTTGGCCAGCAAAGGAGTAGACAGCCACACATCAGACTCACTCTACTTGACACACATATTGCGGCCTATCCAGTGAAAGGCTGTAGCTGGTGTTTGCCATCACCCTGACCACCACAAATTCCTTTGGCTCCACCTGCCAACATGTGCCTTGAAGACCAATTAAGCCATCAGAACGTTTTACTGAAAACATAATTATCAAAACAGGACTACCAACCTCACTTTTCAGGGAAGCTCACTCAAGGGTTTATAGCTTCCTAAAACGGTATCACAGAGAAGTCCAAATAATACAGAAATAAAGGCAGTACTCTGCTCAGAATCTTGGTGTTTTGACAGCAGTCATGATCTATCAGCATCCTGTGCATCAACAAACAACGGCAACGTTCATGTTCACACTTCCTGCATTTACTCAAGTTAATTAAATATTTAGCTTTAGGGCTTGTGGTTAAGTAGCTACAGCAGGCATTACAAGGGGGTTATACTCTCCAACTTCTATATTTTTGATTTCAAGTCAGGTTGAATATTAAAGCAAAACTAGGCTTTTAATTAACAGAAAAAATGTTTGGCAAAAGACACAAAAAAATATTACTTTGTTTCAAAATGAAAATATCCCATGATGTAGAATCTGTTCTGATGCTTTGTTGCTTGTGTGGTACAACCTCACCACAATGCAAAGACACATAAGTTTTTACTTTGTAATACAGAAAACAGATGTGCTGCAAATCAAAACAGACGTTGTTTTCTCCTCAACGGACCAAAGCGCAAAAACCCATTGAAACCTATATTGACTCAAGTCCTTTTTTGTGGGGGGTTGGAGAGTGGCGGGGTGGAGTCTTGCTACAGTTTTCCCTGTTCCATCATCAGTGCACTTTGAAGTGATATGAGCCAGCCGTCCTGGGCTTCTGTGTTCAATTCCATAGCAGGGTCACGGTTTTAAGGTGAAAAGGAGACGTTTTTCCAAACCTGCCGTTCAAAACATCTTTAGGGCCTTGTTATCTTTTCACTCTGTTCCGAGATAACTTTCTTCTAAAGAACCAATCCGGAACACACACAAACATACTCGTAAATACATACACACACACACACACACCCAAGAAAACGTTTATGAAAAGTAAAGCATCCTGGGCACAGTCCGTTAAGCTGCCTTCCAAACAGACCTGCTTTGTGGAGGTGTTATATCAACATGCAACTCGCTGCTCCACTCTGGCTTCCTTGGGCCCCCCAACAGCAGGAGATTGATGTCAACAAGGAATCCTGTCCCATGCAGCCAACCCCCCCCAAAAAAGGAAAAACCGGCTGTATAGACAGGTCTAGTGAGTCGATTTTACAGCCCCAGAGGGCCAAATGAAACCTGCTCCAGTACACGAACATGGAAAGTTATCAACATTACATAACAAACCAGTGGTAAACTATGGCAATAAATAGCCAACAATCTTCTGGAGCGCCTGCATCACACGAGTGGTCTGTTTTTCCATTAATAGATGGGCTCTGGCAGTTCGACTCACCCCGAAAGGGATGCAACGTGGCTAATTCATCAACAGAAGAAGCCGGCGGCAATAATGCAATCCGCAGCACATCTGTCAACATTTGTTGTAGTGGCATTCGTATCCCTTCTCAGTAACATCAATATTAATTAGACAATAAGATTGGATGTTCATTGCAAACTGTTTCACAAAGCAACAAACCACAAACGTGGGCTTTTCAGCACTCAAGAGCTATGTTTCTACTATAGAATAAAAAGCGCAAACCAGATTTTATTAGTTCCTTCATGCATGATAATTAACTTTCTCAAACCATTGTGAAATTCAGTTCTTCTCTGGAAAAAAATCCTTTTAAAATTTACACAAAAACCAAAGTATAACTCATACCGTATGAGGACAAGCTAATTCTTTAGATTTTGCAAAAATATCAACAACTGCCCCCATAAACCACAGGGGATACTATTACAATGAGATATGTAGCAGTAATAACTTTTCAGGTTAGCCAATAAGTATTGGGGAAAAGTATACCATATTTTCACCATTTCTGTGTCAGGACACAGGTTCTAGAGTCACATGATCAAAATAAATTCCTGAAAACCTCTGTAACTTGTTGATGAAAGGGTAAAAAGCCATTGCTAAAGCTATTGGGCTCCACCGAACCACAGTCAAGCCATATTGTCCAATTAGAGAAAGTCTGGGAAAGCAGGGGCCAGGATGCCTTGTCATCATCGAAGGAACAAATAATTCTGCTTTGTATCAGAGAATTCTACAGGAAAATATCATTACATCTATCCGTGAACTGAAGCTGAAGGGCAGGTGGGTCAGCAAGACAATGATGCAATACACACAAGCAAATCTGAATAAAAATGGTAGAAGAACAATAAATTTTAAGTTTTTAAAAGTCCATACCTATCGCAGTTCATGCTCAAAAACCCCAAAATGTCACTGAGTGGAAGCAGTTATGTATGGAGGAGGTGGCCTAAAATTCCTCCAAGGTGAGAGATTAATCAATAACTATAGGAAGCATTTAATTGTAGTTTTTTTTTCTGAAAAAGGCAACAAAACCAATTGAGTCTAAGCGGGCAACTTTCTCACACGGGGGCATTGGGGGTTGCATAACTTTCTTGAGTAAATTTCCAAAATATTGTTTTATTTCCTCACTCTTTATCTATGAATAGATTTTGGTTAAAGATCTGAAAACATTTTTTGTCGCTGAGTGTGACTGCATTCAACGGTCTCACCATTCTCACCCACTCACCCACTGAGATAGTGTTGGTGGCTGGGGCCTCCATCTTGAAGAAAGTTTGAATTGAGTCTCACACTGCCAGCACTGTGACCTGCCTCCCTGGTGCCAGAACCCTTGACATCAAGGCTAACACAAAAGTTCAGGCTAAAGACAAGAAAAGATTCAGTAAATTTCTCATTCATGTTGGAACAAATTATGTGTGCATGTGGCAATCAGAGATTACAAGGATCAATTTAAGATCTGTCTATACACAAGCATAATAGATTAGCCAGCAGGTTATCTTCGCAGCCTGTACGCAGAAGATCCACAGCAGGCTCACTTCCCTGAATTGGTGACTTTCTAACTAGTGCATCGTTCAGAGCATATACTTTGTGAAAAATTGGCCATCCTTCTGGAGACATCACAACCTACAGAGATGTAACGGTCCACAACCGGCCCACACTTACTTTATAGGAACCTTGCTCATCAACCTTTAATTATGATTGTAATGAACTACTAATTCACTACTAGTACACATATCAACTCTGGCTTGCTTAATGTTAAATCACTTTCCACCAAGACAGCTCTCATTAATGACATGATCACTGGCTTCAGGCATTATATGGCTCAAGCCTGAGGAGTACAATTTTCTAATTAAGGCTTCTCCTCCAGGCTACACTAGCCATCACCCCCCTTTCTACCTGTTAAGACGGGCCATTGCTGTTCAATTTGACTCTTAGACCAAAACCTAGAATGTTTTCTCATCTTTTGTTCTGGTAATGAATTCCATGCAGCATACTCAAAAGTATGCTCCTATTGATTAATAGTGTTCTTACTGGCAATCACTTCTGTGAAGCGAGTTAGTGAGTTGCATGCATTGTCTGTGTCTAGAGCTTGCTTGCTCTTTTCATGGGAGGGTGTTAGCATACTACATGTAGAGAACAAAGAGCTTTCACCATTCAGTTGTTTCTCTGCAAGGGGTTGCAGTCACAAGGCCAAGTAATGTCCATACAGACCATGACACAGTGGCTGATAGAGGTGGCAAAGATAACCTCAGCAAGCTGCCTCCAACAAAGACGTCACAGGCAATTCTACAGGAGGACAGGCGACATCTTGGGTGATGTTCCAGAATTCATCACTCACCAACATCTGCAATGCAGTGATCTAGGCGACTCCCTCCACCAGCTGGACGCACAATGCACAGTGCTCTGAGGGATTTGAACAATTGGAGCCGAGCCTCCTACTGCTACCTGACTGGTGAGTGTGATGCCTGTGCATGCATGTGATGTGTTTGTACTACTCAGGCTGTGTAGAGCCCTGCAGTCGTCCTCACAACAGCTGTGGTACACTCATCCATTAGTGAAGGATCATATCCAGTTTTCGAGTTATCGAGTACCCTGTAATAATAATTAACATTACTCTTTGCGGTCTCTCGCGGCTCAGCGGATGGTTCTGTCATGGACGCAAGCTTTTATAGGATTTCAGTCACATGATAAGGGCCCTCTCGTATGATTATATCTGGCATATATATTCAGTTATTTATGGGTTCTTGAGGGAAAAAACTCATTAGTGATGGTTAATATTTCTAATTCAGGGAACAATGGTTATGATAATAACTCAAATGTTCTCGGGGCTTAATGATGGGTGTTCAACTTACAGCAGCGACATTCCAGGCAAAGTAATCGAGGAAACGGATAATTCAATCGGTTGTTAGATGCCGTCTACTAGCTTTGATTGACAGGGTGCTGCAGTGCACTTTGAAATGTAAATGTAAATGCCTTGAGCAGTCTGAAGTGTAAAATGAAATAGGAGTATTTAGATTTGCATTTCAAAAAGCATGTTTCAAAGTGAGTGTTATTATGAAAAATATATTTCAACATTCATTTATTTATTTAGTTTTGACAGGAAATACCCTCCATATCTGGGGATATAGAGTACCTAAATGAACAAAAGGACCAAAACATCAGTTTTGCCATCCAGGTGATGCTGAGATTGATATTAATCAAGATTCCAAGCCATTCCAGGTTTTTCAGTGACTAAAAGAAATTAAATAGATTGAAAAGGATCATTAAATGTGGGATTGTGAATTTTGGAAGGTTGTATTAGTCTCTTGGATTCTGCTCTGAAGGTAATACTCAGCTTGGTGACCTTGTTTCAGAAAAATATAACATGGGCTGTGGGGTTCTGCAGAGATCTGTTCAGGGTTTCAAAATGGAGGTTCCTATTGTAGGCCCAAAATAATAAGGATAAACATTTAGTAAAGGTGTGCAAATACAATACAAAAACTGGAAAATAGTCTTCAAGCGATTTAATTAAGTCAACAGAAAAATGGTTAGCAAGATAGCAGAAATGATCATGGGGTAAATATTTTTTTTAAATAGATCACAGAGATAAATGTAAATGCATCGTTCAAGAAATTGTTTTTTTTTTACATTTTAAAGGATTAATTTAATAAGGCAAGAAAAAGTAATGTGATGACAGAAATTCTGAAGATACGAGTACGTTACACTATTACAAATAAAAAGTTGTTTTAAAGTAAAATCGGTACCACGAGGCATTGAATGACATTGAAAAATAACTAGCTGCCTGAGCGATTCAGATAGGAACTGAATTTAAAAACCCAGCAGTCTAGCCGACCGAATATTGAATTGCACAGCAAAAGAACTATAAATCGAAAACAACAACTTTGTTAGAGCTAAAATGGCTAGTCTGTGAGCTAAGATAAACTACCAAACTTAAGACCTGTTTGAGACATATTGGCCAAATAAACTCTGATCAAAATACAAACTCCAGTTAATTTATTATTATTATTTACTTTCATTAGATAATTTAAATAATTAGCTTTTTCTGTTGCAGTACTGAGAGGGAAGGTCAGACAGGCGTGGGTCGGGTACCGGCAGAACAGAGCAATCAAGATTGGGCAAAGACGTGGGGACAAAAACAATGCTCAGGCAAACAGGGTTGAGAGGAGAAGACAAGGTTGGGCTCGGGTCAGGCAAGGCAAGGCAAGGCAAGGCAGGAATGAATAATCAAAGACGCTGTAGTGAAACTGAAAAGACTTCACAATGAGTGAGGGTTAGTGATGGGCTTATATGTGTAACAGAAAGTTGGAAGGTGCAGGGCCAATGGGAGCAGAAGGTGACTGAAACAGTGCAGATGGGATTCAGGAATGTTAATTGAATGATTGGAGAGATAAGTGACAGATAACATCTACTGCGGAACTGGAGCTGTGTTGTGAAATGTGACAGTAGCTTTGATTGCAGTACACTCTGAAACATTTCAGCATTTATGTATTTATTTCACATTTATGTATTAATTTATTTAAACGTATTTCGTTTTGACGGGATAATGAATATCTTCCATACAGATTAAATCCATTAAACAGAAGCACTAACAATTCTGACTGGACATTATTCATCTACAGAGGGCACATCATGTTTAAATCTCGATGAAAAACGTTGTGCTCCAAACTTAATGGGGCTCTCACATTCATTGCTCTACTTTGGCAATTCCTCTCTCTCATTCTGTACGTCCATCTAAGAGGTTCTCTACCATCAGTGGTTCCATCGCACAAACACACGATGACAGACAAATCCGTGGTAGGGTGATTACTCCACCAATGGAAACCCCTGGATTAGACAGTTCTGCCCCTTCAGAATGACTGAAAGGCAAGTGACCCTATCCCTAATTATACAGAAGTGACTGCATGTGAGAGAGGACAGCAGTAGTACTTGATATCATTCCTCACTGTCAAGCATCTGGCACACTCAAGATACAAACATCTGAGATTTTAAAAACCTATGGCAACGTCAGCTACATGGAGTAGAAAAACACTTGTTGTTAGGATGTTTGCAAAAAACTAAAGCAAGCTGATATCTGAAGGCAAAGCACACCACCAAAAAACACAGCTGAGCAGTGAAAAGCTTTCCATTTGGCTATTCTATAAATCTCTCTTAGACGTAATCAAAGGTCTACTGTAACACTGATTGATAGCTGTGTGATATAGTGGTTTAGAGGATTGAATTGTTTTCAATCTCAGCACAGTCATTTGGGTAAGGTACTTCATCTGAACTGCTTCAGTTAAACTTCAGTTAAACATTCAGTTGTATTAATGCAAAATTGTAAAATGCTGTCAGCAACATGTGGTCATGAATACGGTAATGCAAGTCCCTCAAAATGTTCAGTACAAACTGGAGAGAGATTTGTAGATATCAGATCAATGAAAAGTGCTGGGGCATTCAGATCACTTAATGTTATTATAAAACAGCTTCAAAAGTGTTTAAGGACATCGTAAATAACATTGTTAATTACTGTCAGCTGCAAAGAACAGACGGCATTAACGTCATGCAGCTGACGTGTGCATAGTTATTTTTCAGCAGCCTCTCAAGTCAACCATTCAGCATTCAATTAGCAATCATACTCTTTTTCCATTCCAAGTCTGCCAGGATATCCCACACAGAGCCTCTTCCCCCGTAAACAGAGCCGTGCTGTAACGTTTACTTGTCAGTTACAGAATCTCAGTGGTGGTCGGTTAAGGGGTGTTCTCACCACAGCCTTCGAGTCATTCAGTGGTGAGTGACACAACAGTCGTCAGCCTCAGCAGACTGACGGTGGCAGCCTCTAGTTCAGTCCAGTCTAGTCTCCTGGCCACCAGCACTCTCCAGGATTGTCGCAGTCATCAATCAGAGCAGTGGGTAAGTGGGCAAAAATCAGTTGGGACTAAACGCTTCACGTCGCCAGACGCCAAAGAAGAGTGCCGTGTAGAGTTTCCAGAAACAGAGCCAGTTCCACGCCTCTTGTGACCAGAATGTTCCACACTCACTTTACACGTATGGACCCTGCCACTTGATGAGTTGTAAAATCACAGCGTGTTACAGGAGAGCTATTGTGAATACCAAAAACAAAAGCCAAAATAGGAGAAAATCTTTTGCTTTAGTTTTAAGTGGTAGTTATACAATGTCTAGGTTCTGACGGGCTGGGCTTTTCTGCTGATCAGACTTATTTGCCAGCACAGTCTCGTGGGTCAGTTTTGGAACATGAACAGCCAGTGGCTTATGAGGTTTCAACTCAGAAACATAAAACTACATGTACTACAGACAATGTGATAAAACAAGCTTCTCTACTCCAAAACCATTCTCCGAAAACATTTACTCTAAATTCTAAATCTATGGAAAAAAAAAGTATATGTAAAAATTTTTGTAAATACACACTTTATATTTCACTTATATAATCAAATTGACAAACAGCAATGTTGTAACTGTTGTATTATAACAATGTTGTGGTATATTTCTACAGACATTATGACGGCGATCCACTCGTGTAAAAAGAGCTCAAAATTCAAGAGCTCACGTACTGTCCTACACTGCCACAGTGTCTTGAGCACACATTGAGGTGACTCACTCAAAGGTTTCCTCGGTGCATGAAAAAGGGACATCATTGGAACAGGAACATCTATGTTAAACCCAGCCTCTCAGCAGATCAAGTAGAGATGCAGCGCATTGCTAGATCTGGGCAACCATCACTGCAATTCTATGGCCACAATGATCATAAACTAATCAGGCCCTCGGAGACAGTGATCAGCATTGACTGTATTGCAAAAAAGAGCGCAAACTAACCAATACTGCTCACTACACAAATGATTTACTGCGAGCAGATATGATGCGAAGAGATCTGTATGGAAAATCTTTCCCCTAAGAGTTGAAGTAAGATACATTTTTCTTCAGGGGAAGTTGTGGGTTTAAAGCTACCTCCTGCACTGTGCGAGCCGCGGGCTTGTCCTGGTGGTTGGCCAATATCAGGAAGGGGAGCGTGCAGAGCTGGGGGTGCTGCAGGGCCAAGTGTAGTTCGGCCCGGGCCACCTCCATGTCCTCCTCCGACGCGGCACTGTTCAGGATAAAGATTACGCCCTGGGACCCCTGGTAGTAGCGGCTCCAGTACTTTTTAATGTTATCGGCACCTTCGGAAAACAAGCAAACACATTAAAAAAAGTGTTAGCCTTACTGCTTTTTCACCCACGACCATAAGGGCAACAAGATTAGCTTTCACGTCATTGAGAAAACATCGGGTTATTATAATAACCGTGCTCCTATTCTCAGTACTCCCTCTTTCTGTGTGCTATAGATCAATATAGCTCTTCAGGTGGTTCTCTGTCACCCTATACTGCTTGCTTGGGCATGCTGTGTCCGAGCAGGTAGTGCCAGCCCCAGAATAATTGTCCCAACCAACAGAAAATAGGAGAGACCCATCGTGTTCATCATGCAACTTGTATATTGCATCACAGGACCGCACAATTGCAGGGTCGATGGTCGAGTGTTGTCATGAGGACTGCATTTCCCACCAATGGTCAGGGAGATTGTTCACCGACTGCAGCAAGCTGGTCAACAACAAAAAGAGTAGCAGGTGAAGCAAGCTAAGCCACACCCAGTATGTCTGCGTCTCTACGCATATGAGGCATGAGCTCTTTCAACAAAGTTGATACGGCCACCTTGGAGTCACTTTCAACCAAGATCTAGATCTACAGTACTGTGCAAAAGTCTTAGGCACCCTAGCTTTTTTGCACAAATGTAGTCTTTCAAGTTTATTTTTTGTCTTTTGCATTTGTGTCAGTAGAAAAAACATTTTTTTCAGATGTACAAACATTCATTTTCTGAAAGATGAGCAAGGAATACTGCCACAGATGGTATGGTCTCCACAGAGCCGTGATCTCAACATCATTGAGGCTGTCTGAGAATACCTGGAGAGACAGAAGCAAGGCAGACAGCCAAAGTGTAGAAATACTGTGTCAAGTTCTCCAAGATGCTTGGAATAATCTACTTGCGGATTATCTAATAAAACTGTGTACCTAAGAGAATTGATGCAGTTTTAAAGGCAAAGGGTGGTCACTGCAAATATTCCCTCCCAATTTTTTGTTGTTGTTTTTGTTTATTATCCTTTATATAATTTATTTTATATTTAGAAAGTTAGCATTTCATTATTTTTGAAAGCATCTTCACTTTACACAATTTAATTTTACATGTGCGTAAGACTTTTGCACAGTACTGCAGATCTAGTATGCGAGTACCGAAAATCACAAGTAATGAGGGTCCCAAAGTACGCTTGCAAACCTCCTACAGCTGAGAGTTTATAAGTAAGCAGGTTGTACAGTAGCAGTGACACAACCACGATCACTGAAAAAGCTGGGATGTCGTGATCATCGTGCAAATACAAGATCGATTACGTCAGGGGCCAGACATATTCTCACGAGATTTGGCATTGCTCAGATATTTCGAGATTCTAAAGGGAAGTATAGAGGGTTCATATTTCAATATTATACAAACTTTGTTACAAAATATTATATGGTATCATAACAAACAAAAAAAGTTAAATCAGGGGGGTGGGGTTAGCAGTTTAAGCAGCACTTAAAAAAAACAGGGTTAATACAGTACAATGAATAGAGTATGAATCATATCAAATAAAGCCAATTATATATCAGGCAGAGTTGCATCATAAAGACAATTACTTTTTTTACAAATTAAATAAAAGACTGCAATCCATCTGGTGGTCATTCTGTTATGTGATTTAGCATAAATGACCAATTATATGTATATAAGTCAATACCTTGAAATAAGACGCAATCAATGAATGTTTCTATTTTTAATAAATAACTTTTACTTATTTAACTTACCATTTACAAGGATGATCTGAAAAGCCTCATGGCATTTTTTCAACTTTTAAAATGTTGAATACTTTAAGTTCACAAAAGGCCATTTTAGTCCATCAGTTACTTATGTGCCTAATGCTCATTTCAAAACTGACTTCCACATTGCTTGTCTGCATCAACTTCAGTTTGACTACTGCAATTTTATGCCACCTATTGCTGACTGATAAGGAATCTTAAATAATATATATATATAAAATAATAACAGTGATATGTGAAGGAGTCTCCAAGCAAACATAATATACTTAAATTATCTTTCACTATAAACTGCTGGTGGTCACATACACAAAAATCTAAATAACTGCAATAGACATGATTGTTGCCATTGAATATAACTAATTGAAGTACTGTTGGGGCTTCGACTGTGACCCAACGATACAAAGAAACCGGAGTAGATTGTAAAAGTTGATTGTAAAAGGTCATTTCATTTTCATTAAGACCAAAACAATAGCATTCAATTTCAACAAAATGGTGACTTGAAAAAGACTATATGGAGAACATGTTTACTTGCTTTGCATGACATTATTCTCCTACAGACCGGTTGTTGGAGGGCTGGAAAGTATTTCTTCACAGTTTTATCTTTTCCCCCGAGAAGAACATGTTTTTTCCTCTTAGCTTGTGTGAGGTTAACTCCTTGCACTATGTTGTCTATGGGCCTCCACGGAAAACTTGTCTAGCCAGGACATGGTACGAATTAGCCCAGGTTTGCTCATTACGTTTGGACTACAGCAGTTTAAATCACTGCATAAATCAATATTATCCTTTGAAAGCTACTGCACACACACTTGAAATAAATGATTGGCTAAGGCATGCTCACATTTTCTAAAGACGATGATGACTTGTGAGACATGGATGAGAAACAGACCCTCCAGAATTTAATCAGTTACTTTGGAAAGAGGGTTGTGTAGCTTGTGGACCAGTTGAGTATCAGCCCGAGTGGCGGAAATGTGCGCTCCAGATCCATTTAATCTTAATGATCCGATCCGGTCATGAGCACACAGCCAATCTGCCCGGCAGCTGCGCGGATCATGTCGGCCGGAATCATTCCGTCTCAGTTGGCAATCCTTTAATCCCCGCTAATACCACAGATCCGTGGCATCCCTGTAGGCAGCCCTCCGAGGTGCTGCCCTCGTTCGCTCGCCTCAGCTGCCGAGGGTGAGATGACCGTCCCAGGGACACCTGTCTGCACAGACACCTGAAACCGAACCAAGGTGGGCCGTTTCAGTACAGGTGTGTGACCATGCTGATGTCAGACTTACTGTGGAGCACTCGACAAAACTGGGGAAAGATCTGTCCTTACTAATCACACATTGCTCAATGATTGCTTTCCCTTTTCCTGCTGCACTTCCCAGTTCTCTGTCCTCGTTAATGGATAAATTAAGAAAAGACTCAAATACATTTTAGCCTTTGGTCACTGGACTATTTTCTCTCACTAATCTGACTTACTTTTGTATTTTGCCACCACGGCCAAAGCACTCAAATGTCAGTTTAATTGGAAAGAGGCCATTTAACGTGCTTGATGATGACCCAACAAAACCAAATCTAAGGTTCCGCTCTCTGTGAAGAAAGCAGACACTGTGATCCCATACAAACTCTTCCATTGTTGACACGGTTACCATCCAGAGGAGTTAACAGTGCCTGTTTAAACCAAACGTGTAGCAGCTTCCCTAATTTTTCATCCCAAAAGCGGCAACCTATAAATAGACTTATATTGTTTTCAGTTCGGTATAAACAAATTTCAGTCTATACGCATCACATATTTCGGAGCTTCCTTCACACACCCCACAGGCCTCTGATGTTCCTCCTCACTCAAGTGGGATAAGGTGAGGTGCTTCAAAAAGAAAAATTACATAAAACTTTTAAATGCTATCTTAGTATTTACAGGGACTGCCTATTTGCACTGCCGATTACAAAATGATGATGTACTACTAACTTTATTAAGGATCCAGACCTGAACTACCAAAACAAGATGAAACTAAACAGGACAGAGCCTTAAGAGAGAAAGGGTTGGTACAAGTATCCATCGAAAACACGTCCCCATGAAAGCTATAAATCAATAACAATTTCTCGTTCCTTTCAGCCTAATAAGAATTTACCAACAATTTAAAGTTTCTCTTGTTTTTTTAGACAAAGAAGGACAAATTCACCACAGGGTCATTACCAACAAAGAAAAACCACTTTACGATCCCGTTTTACAGTAATACAAACCACGTTTCAACAAGAATTACTAAAATGCTGTGGTTTTTTTCTAGCCAAAAAAAAAGAGCATAACTTAAGTGCTTTCAGATATCCTGCCTCTGGTGGTTATCAAAGTGCTGGAGCAGGCAATGTGCCTCCCTGCCTGCCTGCTGAATTAGGGCTGATGAACAGACCTAGAGAGAGATCCTCACACCATACTTTCACCAGCAGGAACATTGTCAGCAGGCCACCATTATCCTTTATTTCACTTAGGTCGAGGTCCAAGGGGCTTTTGACGATCTATTCACCTGGTATGAGCATCTGGCACCAGCCTGCAGCATGGTCTTCCACTGAGGCTGACTCTATTGCAGTGTGTCAGCAGACCAGAGCAATAAATCAGCATAGGGACAACGCAGTCTCCCGCACACCGCCAGGGGACTGCAGAGCGGGATGCCAGTGGATTTCAGCGTGAAAAAAATGGCACTGCCTAGGTACAACCATTTTCTGAATTCCTCTTGAAGGAAGTAGTACTTACGGAACATGCCTTTACATCACAGTTAGTCAGTGTTACGAAGAAATTTCTTCTTAAGGAAATGAGGAGCTATAACATGTTCCCCAGTACCAGATGCAACTCTGGCAGGAGAATTCCACAGGCTGATTCTTGTCCAGATCACATAATCCACAATGCACTTATCGTGCAGCTCATCTCATCACTACACGTGTGCACTTGTGAGCAGAAGGAATGTGAAAGAAGGCCCTTTGTGTGTCTCGTAAGAGGGCGTTTCTGAGGAAGCGTGACAACTGAATATATCATAAATGCCTCATCAAAACAGAAATGTTCAAGCTCAGTATAATCTGGAAACATAACAATAAAGTGATCAAAGCACTGGAGTTGGTCACAGGTTCGTACCCCACTGGTGAGACTGCTGTTGTATGCAGGAGCACGGTTTTTAGCCATGGCTAGCTTAGTAAATACCAAGCCGAACAAACTAGAAAAGCTGTAAAACTGAACTATGCTAGTCATTCCAGATAATAGTGCCTGCTAAGAAAATTACCCATGTCAGGAGTTTCACAGATAAAGCATTAATACTTCCTGATAGGAATCACAGCAACAAAGAAATAGTCTTTCAGTGTTGCCAAAAATGTTGTTTCCACATTTTCTGATTTCTGAAAACATGAAGAATGAAGAATGGTCAATCATGTCTTTATCTTTGGCTTTTTGTTACAAAAAGTTTTTTATGTTTTATTTTTCTACTGCAGCAAAGTGACAAACAAAGACATGGAATGATACAAAGCGTGCTTCAATTTTGAAAGCGTTTCAATGACAAGTGTTTCATACCCACAGATACTAAAGTCAAGCCAGACACTGACATATCAGGTGCTCCTCTTACTCAGTTTTACAGAAAGTATGTAATTCCTTACCTTTTTTGGACCCTATAAATCCTACATGCTGCCCCCCTGCTCTATTTACGGGATATATGACTACAAAGAAGCAACATCACCTTTCAACAAATGGAAAAACTTATGGGTAAACAATACATTTGAGCTGTCATTAGGTTGGCTTGTGTCGTCGTCCCCCTCACCCCACCCCTATAAAACATCTCAGATGGCTTTCGCCCAGTCCACAGTGTTCCATTCAGCCTGATTGTCACAGGTCATTGTTTCAAACTCTGTCCAAATTTGGTAACCTTCACTTTGGTCATTCCAAGGTTTTTTTTTTTTCCTTTTTAAACTCCCCTCCAAGGTGTTGTTGTGATGAGCGGCTTCTTAACGAGCTACATGGCGCACCTGCCTTAGCTTTGCACACAACCTAAATCCCAACGAAGCACTCAGTCATTACTCGCTCATAAACGTGACAGGGCCAAATACCTCTGGATGCCTTTGGTATCTATTATTGTCTTCTGCAACACATTATTGGGGTTTTGAAACCTGAACCTGAACAGGTTCAAATTTGTCATCATAAATTTGATGGCAGTTTAGAATAAAATTTTCTAATTATTGAATGTTCAATTAAAGGGATCTCAAATACATTAGGGACATTTGTAATGGACTGCCAGTTGTGTAGATTAGCTCCATCTCTGGAGTTTTTCAGATGGCTTATCAGAATATTCATATATTGGGAAGAGCTGAATTTTGCCAACCACAACAAACATTTTACTACAAATAAAATACTAAATTAGGAGTAGTCATGTAAATAGGTGCTGTCCTTCCTTTATGGAGCAACAACAGCGCATTTTACTTTAGCTCAACAGTTTTTTTTTAAAAGTTACCTCCTAGCTCCTTGACATTCAGGATGGCATTCTGGAATGGTACTGCTTTGATGCTGAAACCTGAAAGAGGAATTATATTCATGTTATATAATAACATGAATATAATAATATTATATTCATGTTTAATATTATCATAATGCATCTTGGGTATTAATTTATATATATATAAAATATATGAAAATATTAAATACATTCAACAAACACAGGCACAGCAAGCTAAGACACGGGCACGCCTCTACCCAGATGTTCTCTAGAGGATGAAGCTTAAGAAGCCCAGAAAAGCGGGCACACCCTGTACAAGAGCTGCACACACTCAAAAGGTTAATGCATTTTCCATTTTATCAACCAGAGTGGATGCTGATAGCTATTCCTTTTCGTATATCGACACCTATTGGAGTGCCTTGTGTACTGTGTAAGAGTACTGTGGATAGCACCAGAGGTTACAGGAGATATTTCTGAGCTCCTCCCTGGTACCAATATTCCATTTACACATGTTATCACGATTGGCCGGCCCAGCCCAACCACCCTGCCGACACTGCAGGGACCTAGGTATGAAAGCAAAAACAAACAGGGGATAAAGAAACTTCAGGTAATACGTTCCTAGATTATTCTACCCGATTGAAAAGAAATGAAAGAACACACAATTCTCCACATGGTGCATTGAAGTTGATGCAGGTCATGTGTTTCCTGGGAATACATTTTGTGCTCTAATTGAAATTACTAGCATACACAGGAGGAAATAGATCCCCATATCATACTGAAACTGTGTTAAGATTCCAAACCATATTGTTAAGTTTCTTTATTGTTTACTTATTGTTTTCCCAGGAAGTGAATATCATCAATTGGATCATCAGCAATTGGCAAAAAAAAAAAATACAAGATAAAAAAACTAGGCATTATGACTTTTGTTGTCTAGACAGAAAAACAAAAACATCCATTTTAGGTTAGCTGATAAAAAAAAAAAAAAATTAAACATTCAGTGCAGATCATCATGCATGACTTTTTCCAGGCCAGCGCAGACGTTGGGAGGGGTATTGTGGGTAAACTGAGTACAGCTTACCAGTGGTGGGTATGGTGTCATTGGAGCTCTCACGGCAGAGGCAGGAGAGCAGGCTTGTCTTGCCGGCACCAGTTAGTCCTATGCAGACCACGTCATACTCGGGTCTTGGAGGGGGTGGTCCTTTGCAACACAGGGCTCGTAAACACTGACAGAAGAAGATGACAAAGGGGGGAAATGAATGAGCAGAATAACAATACTCATTTCTTCCTTTAACAGATAAGCTATTTATCCCTTGATCTGGTTCATCTCCCGTTGCCATTTAAAGTGGGTTTGGCCTGGTTTAATTCAACTTGGGTAGCCGGTACAGACATTGACCTGCACTTTATGACTTGCTGTGAAACATAAAGGGCAAATCCGGTGTGAACCATGAATGAGACATTTAAGACTCACTTGGAGCAATCAGTAGCCAGATATAAAAAAGTCTTATTAGCAAGAAGGGTTACTCTTTCCAATCCAGAAGGGTTTTTTTAACTGTTTAAAAAAATGGCAAACTCCTTCATGCTGCAAAAATTTAAATGTATTTAAATGACACAATTTGTTACAAAGAGTCCCTAATTTCCCAGTTGCTTCCTTGCATAGGATAGCATAGTCATGTAAAGTGGCCCAGGGTAGACTCATCAGTGGTCAATGACAAGCTCCATGACCCAAACCTCAGATTAGAACTAGTCGATATTTCTCTCTGCTGACACGCTGCCTTAGGCCACAGTAAGGGACCAGGGCCACTTATTAGCAGTGTGCAAAAACAGACCCCCTCCACCCTCCTCAAATTAGGCTGCCCAAATTAGAAACAACCACAAATAAACCGTTAACAAAAGCAGACGGTATCACGTCCGTGAATAGCAAAAAACCCCTGCAGAAAACATAGAGTCCTCTCTATGAAAGGCCCTCCTTTTATCACAAAATGCAACAAGTCCTTGTCCTGGCAGGGGACACCCCTGTCATTGGGGCCTGCCGACGAAACAAGCTTGGCTACAGTCGGCAGACAAAAGCAGCCACACAAACACGAAAAAAGGGTCTGGCCGGGCCTTTCGGGAACAAGAAACCGATACTTAAACAATAACCACGACAGATACATACCGAGAGTTAAAAAAATTTGAATCATTTGATCATTACTGAGTTATACAAATGTGTTAAATAAATGACTAATTAATTTATTCAAAATCAAAAATGAATGAAGTGAATGTGCTTTGGTAAAATCAGGTTTTTGTTTCAATTGCTTCAATTAGCTCTTCTTGTTGTGCTATTTTGCTGTAAACCGTAACTTGCCGTAGTCCCATTATTTATAAAACTATGCCTTGAACCCATTTTCAAACTTTGGCTTCACCGTTCACACTGAATCCCAAAGAGCCAAGCGAGGACAGTGAAGCGTGCAGCCACCTTAGTGTCACACGTTGAGAGACCTGGGCATCTGTGTCTTTATTAGCCAAATTACAGCAGACCGCTCTGGAGGGTGAAGGTAATCCCATTAAGAATTCACAACATCTCCCCAAGGAGCATCCGACCCCTGACTCCGTAGCCCTGGACACAACAGGCCGCCTCCGAGTCCCAGACAGGCTCGCCTCAGCCTGCTGATAAGGTGATGGATGGGAATACTTGGTCAAAAGGTAGATAAATATTATCAATAAATATTATAACCCCCCCTCCTAGTGCTTTTGGGGATCTCTGAGTCATGTTATGTCGCAAAGACATTGAAGATAACTGAGGAAAGTTCCAAAAGCTGACATCACACGCTCACACCCACCACTACCCTTCATTAAACCCTTGCTTTTCCAGAAATTCCAACTTTTTTGTTGTAAACACTGTGTGTGTGATTTACAATCTACATGTAACATTTTGTGTCTCGATTTGTATTGATCAACCTTCTGTTTTCCCGAGGCTCAGCCCAGGTTCCTTTACCCCCTTCCTCTCAAACACATGCTGACTAAGAAATATAAGCCTGGCAACCTGTTTACCCTTGTAAGGCCTCTCAATAAAAATTGCTAGAGCCTGGATCTTAATTGATTGATTGCTTCTTATTAGATTGGATGCATCTTAATTGGTTATTTCCGTAAAAGGCCTTGAGACATTACCTCATGGTTGTTTTTTTGTTTTTTTGTGTGTGTAGTTGTAAAAGCTGATTAGACCAGGTTTTATATAAATGACCAATACAGAACTATAAATACTCCGACTGATAAAGCCCCTGACATTGACATAGTGCATTCCAGATTAATTGTTTTGCTAAGAGGTGCACAGCAAGGCCCTCCATGAAGCTTCCCTACCTCAGAATTTTAAAAAGATGTCAGGACATCAAACGGCTGATGTAATTAGGTGCCTCGGCCACCAGCCAACCCTGGCTCTGACACAGAAACATTCCATGGTTGTAACCAGGCCTTAGCCTTCGCGCTGCACAGCTGGCCACCCCAGACTGAGATCGATACTCGACATCTCGTGTAACCTGCATGGTAGCAACACACTGGCTCACCGACAACTTCTCCTCTGACCCCTGCCCAGACTAGGAGAGCCCTTCTCCTCCTCACCTCCAGATTGAAGCACATTTTGTTGGATGACTTATTAAGGAATATATATTTAAAATTATAATTTAATGTATTTTATGTATCATCGTTTAAAATTACTCAAATAACAAACCACACAGAAAGATTTTCATGTGCTCATTTGCCTAAGCAACAGTGACATGACAGACATACGTTGCATAGATTTTCAGAGAAAGAAATCGTGCTTAGAGAGAGCTTTTGAAAGATACATTTTTATTTATTTTTATTTCATTTGAGAGAGAGTTTTTCATGGGAAAAAAGTTTACAAGAAAATTGATATTCCAGAAAAATGCAAATGCAGGAAATATTACTTAAAATAAGCTTATTTCATTGGGCTATACAGTTTTGGGTCCTCAGTGTGTTGTACCTAGTGGCAAGTACTGCCAAACGTCTGATGCCCTGTAAACTACACTACCATCTTAAAACCAGACACCTGCCTTAGTACTTAAACACTGAGTTTAGAACACTGAGTTTTTTTTTCACAGGAAGCTAAAAACATTTAACAGGATAAAAAAAGACGTTGAAGTAGATGGTAACAGTATGACAGGATTTCAGCGGTATGGGGGGTTCAATTTTGCTGGATGAAATGGTACAGGAGTGAACTGGATTTAAGTTTCTGCAAATGGTGAGGAATAGGACAGCCCCCAGCAGACAGGACAAGTGGTTTTTTGTTCTAAAAAGAAATTGAACAGCCCAGAATGAACACTGAAAGGCATGCCTACACAATGTTTCCCTTTTCTCCAATCAATATTTGATGTAGAAATTTTAAAACAATCAGCATAAGATTCACTTAACGAATGAAATAAACAAATGGATTTTCAACAGCTGGATTTTTTTTGGTATTGATGATTTAAAAAATAATTATTCCTGCTATTTGTGTGAAATCAGTTTCTAATACTTACACAACTTTAAAACAATTAGATCTGAAATAGATAACAGATAGTATACATTTAAAATGAATATATTCATTTTGTCATTGACTGACAATGACACCTTCGATGGGATCTCCCAGGTCTGACCGGTCCTTCAATGTCTCCTGGAGAACCGTCTCTAGGTGATGGCCATAAAGTTCCACTAGACTAGAATTTGTTTCCTGGGCTACATCACTGAGGCTCAGGGTATCAAGAAGGACCAAGATAAGGTCAGGGTGTCACTCAACGGCCCCAACCCCAAAGCGTTAAAAATTTTTCCAGCTGTTCCTCGGCTTTTCTCATTTCTATGGCTGATTCATCCGGAAATTTTGTCCCTCACTTCCCATCTTTATTTATATTATATTTGTATTATCTAATTCTTCTTCTAATATCTAAGAACATCTAAATATTCAGCTATATTATATTTGGATATATTTGTTTAGCTACCTAGCAAGCATATATTTAAATAGCTGCAAATTCCATAGCCAGCCGGTAAGATAGATAGATAGACAGATAGATGATGAATGGACAGACTGAACGTCTAAATCAAGAAATCAGCAGGTTCCTACTGCAGCAACTCCCAGAAAGATTGGAGCTTACCTTGAGCACAATATGCTCAGAACTCTTTAACTAGTTCATCCACCGGTCTCTCCCCCTTTCAGTGTGTCCTAGGTGTCCCGCAGATCTTTCCATAGTCTGGAGAGTAATCAGACATCCCAGCCATTGACGAATTGTTTCCCAGCAGTGCCAATAACTGGCAGAGGGCTCACGTATGCCTTCAAGGGGCCACATGCCGCCAGAAGGCTCAAGCAGGCGATTGTCGTGGGCCAGTTTCCCAATACCAGCCAGGAAAAGGGTTTACCTCTCTGCCTGGGCAGTCCCTGATACATTAGTCCATTTCCAATCTCCATAAAAGTTTGTCCCATTGGTCCGGCCTATGCTGTTCAATCCCTACCTGGTTCCCATCGCAGGAAAGACAATCTCCAGTACCTAGTGGACTGGGAAGGGTACGGCCTGGAGGGGTGATCTTGGTTGCTGTCTTCAGACAATATTTTATCCCACACTCATCGAGGACTTCCACTAGGTTCATCCAGAAGACCCCAGATTTTGTTTTCTGAGCACGCCTGTCCTTAGTTATCCCTGTTAATTAGTTTGTAATATATACATACCCCTCTGTTTCTGATTCTTGGATTTTCCATATTGCCGATCTCAACTCTTTACCTGATAAACCAAAAGAAACACCGCACTTGGGTCTACCACTTATTACACAAGCATTGTGCCTTTGGTGACAAACAAACTTAGTAATTATCATATACATGGTAGCGATAAAAGGCTTTTAAGAATCAAGTTATGTAAGAGCTTTATGCTTTAGGAGAGCATCTCTCTCTCTCTCTCTCTCTCTCTCTCTCTCTCTCTCTCTCCCATTACTACTTCCATGGTAGCGCCTACACAAATACTAATCATTTACTCATTAAACAGCTTGATAATTAGATCAAGTAATTTACAACAATGTATGTTGCTGCATATGCATGTTCCCTATTATCTGAAGAGTTTGGGTGATGGTAAAAGATTCAATACAAAGAAGTTGAATCCCCCCCCCCATTTGTACACAATAGCTCTGTCCTCTTTGCCATAAATGCTAAAAAAAAATTAAAGCTAAAATAAAAGCAAGATATCCTTGGCAAGAACTCTGGTAGTATAAAGCCTGGGGGGCAGGGGTTCAAATGAAATTGGGAGGCCTGGTGGACCTAGTCCGAACTCAGGCATTCAGATGTGGGATGAGGCCACCAGAGTAGCACTCGCATTCTCTCACCTGCTTGACTCAATCTTGACCTTTAACCTGGCAGTCCTGCGTATAGGTCTCCAGCAGGGATAACTGGCGCACACCATCAGCAGTCACAACAGACTGCCCCTTCACCGTGGTCATCCCTTCACCCCTTTCCCATAAATTGTTGATGTTGTTTGGTTTCAAACTGGCACCTTGACATTAAAGTATTACACAGGGAAGAAGTGAGGGGTGGGGGGGGGGGGGCACAGTAAATGCAAAACAGTAAATTAGATTTGAGTATGTATAACAAAGGAAGATAGCAGTTATTATGAATTT
>JAOYSI010049860.1:0-19586 GCA_025775065.1 Hiodon alosoides | reverse complement strand
CCCCCCCCCCCCCCCCCCCCCCCCCCCCCCCCCCCCCCCCCCCCCCGCCCCCCCACCCTCAACGCTCTCCTGCGTGGCATAACAACATTCCGCCATTTTGTTCAAGTCTCTTCAACTCTCCCCACCCGTTACTTTACAATGTTTTAAGGTACACTAGCGTAATTACAGCCGTCAGCTCTCTCCCTCATTCCTGTAATTTGACCAGGGGATTTCCCATTGCTAATATTACTGACTCTTTTAGCCTTTGTATTGCTGTGAAGGAGCCTTCTGGAGACTCCTGCCACTGCCAGTACATTCTGTTCCGTTGGGTGACACGGTAATTGCCCAGGTATAGGAGCATTCTGCAGGGCCCGGAAGCCGTGTAGGCATTCCCAGGACCCAGCAAGGGGAGCTGAGAGGATGAAGAGAGGCGAGGCAGAAGTAGAGAGTAGAGAGTAGAGAGGAGAGAATGTGTACGCACGGTTATGGAGTACCAGTAGACCAGCACCAGGCTGCCACACATGGCCAGGTTGGCTATAAGGGAAAATGGGGCCAGGTACTTCAGGTTCCGTGTGAAGACCAGTAGGATGATGACGGGCAAGAAACACAGCATATAGAGGCGGGAGTCAAAGCTGGGCACCATGATGGTTGTCTGGTTGTTGTTACAGTCCATTGTGGTTGCATTGGCAGCCTCAACAACCTGGAGAGAGGATGAAGAGTGTGAGGTAGGTGGGTGGTGGTAGTGGTGGTAAAACATACGTTTTACAGGCAGATATCACCTCGGACGGAATTCAGTAGCAAATAGATGGTAGACAGGGCGTGAATTAAAGTGGATGTTTTATCTGATGTGAATAAATGGAGCGTTATGCATTGACAACCAGACCACACTTATGCTTATGTTAACAATCAGGCCCACGGCTCCTTTACAGAGGGACAGAAAAGATGACTTAGATTAAATGCAAACCAGCATCCAGCATTTTCAATAAAAAAAAAAAGAAAAACAACAGATTAATAATAATATCTATATCTATTTAATAATAGATTAGAGTAGGGTAGCAAACCTTTTAACTGATGACCTAGTCAAAGAAAAAGGCCGTCGGATTCTGACCCGCCAACAGCACCATCGCTTAGCAATACATGTACAACGTAGTACACTGAGCACTTAACAACCAAACATAAGTGTATGTAGGAAACAATATGCAAATGCTTTAATATTAAAACATAGAAGACACCTTTTATTTCTATTGAGTGCGTTTTAAAACATAAGAAGACATGTAATGACAACAACGCCACCACCCCAACCAATGGAAGATTACAATTCAAAAGGTAGATCCTTCTTAGATGATCTCAATAACAATAAACAAACAAAACTTCTGGCGGAGCACATCGTTTCCAAATGCGTTTCCGTGACCTTCGGGCTTAGCCATTTTTTTAAATGACATGAAATAGAGGAAAGGGTCAAACTGCAGGGAGGGAAGTCTTAGGTAACCGGACGGGAGTTATTTCGCAAATAAAAAATTAAAATGTTTAAAAGTGCAATTTCTGACATTTCCAGATATCACTGGTCCTCAATACATGTTTCCAACAAATGCATTTACAAATTAAAAAATAAATCAAATCAATCATGTGTTTGTAGTGGTTTGTAGCGAAACCAAAACCAGCTGCAACAGATTGCTCATGCATATATCACTAGGAAGGGAAACACTACCCTCTTGTGGCTACTGTTTATACTGCGGGACAGTTGAAAAGCTTACCAAACACTTAAAGATGTTAACATTTGAGATTTCAGCCTTGGGTTTTAAAACATAGCCTAGATATCCGAGAGTTTTACCAGTGACTTTTAGAATATTCTTCAAGACCCCCACTCCCCCAGTTCTCCGAGGAACCCTGGGGCCACATCTCACCTGCTTGATGTTGTCACTGAGGAACACGAAGTAGACGCAGCAGAACCCCAGCTGAGTGACGATCAGGAACAGGTTCACCACTTTCCTGAGGATGCACAGCGAGGAGAGAGTGGTGCGACGGAAATCAAACAGGAGCAGACAGGCGGGACTACCTGACAGCGGTTAAATGCCATTTACTGGGCTCATCTCCACAGCATGGCAATCCCTCAGCCTCCTCTGCGGTGGTACATTGTGGCAGGCTAGGAGCTCTGAGGTCAGCAGACCCCTAAATATCCATCCCTCCAATACTAAACAATGCCAAATGTCACGAAACACAGAAAGGGTTATCGAATACAGAGTCAGTATGGCTGACTGTAAAAACACTTCCACATTCTGTAACACGATGTCAGGCATAGTCACCCAACTGACACACAGCTCGGAACCCTTTTTATGGCACAGACCCTTTAAGCCTTCCGGGCTACAGAACCAGCGAACGCACCTTCCCAATGTGGCGTGCCTCCTTAACCAGGAAACATTCTCCATGCCACACTCAAAGGCTTCACCGTAATCCAAAAAGGGCTTTCCCACTCTGGGAAGGGAAGGAAAGGCACAACTATAAAAAAGCTTTGTTTATGCACAAACCCTTACAAACCCACCTGCATACTTTAATGCTGCCAAAATGCCGCCATTTACTAGGCCAACCTGAAAGCTTGGACCATTTGGTAGTATTTTAAAACATTTAATCTAGTTTAATCTAAAAGTGATCATTTTAAAGCCAGTTGAATTACCTTGGAATAAAAATAAAAATGAATCCAACATAACTGACAAAAGTGAAGGCAGAGTCACCGTCACAGCAACGAGAGACATAAATGACACGCGGAGGACGCCGAAAAACTGGTCTCTTACTTAGCGCTGAGGTAGTGGGAGCACTTCACCAGGAGGTTCATGCAGTGAACTGCCACGACTCCCATCACCAGCAGGCTCAAGGGGCCTAGCTGCAGGGAGAGACAAACGGGAGAAGGGTCGTTCGGTCTCGTTCCGTCGCCCCTTGGCCGGGGCACACCTGACACACTGGGCCCCACCAAGCTCTTTACCTGGCAGGACATGCTTACACAGCTGTTCATCCGGTACAAGGCAAACCCAGACAGGCCCGAGCCAAGCTACAGAAAGTCAAAGAGACCGACGGAAAAGGAAAGTTTACAGGGGTGAGGCCTTCTCGGAAAGCTCATTAAAGCTCAGTGACCACGGCACAGTACTATCAAATGTTCCCTGCTCACTGTTTAAGGGGAGGGCTTTGCCTGCAACTCAATAATAATAAAATAACAAGAATCGTGCGTTAGTCATTTGATAAACTATAGTGCAGCAGCAGACCAATAAAACAGTTGTAAGTAGAAAGGCCAGGGGCCGTCATCCACCATTACTGGGTGGATTCCTGCAGGACAAAAGGCCTGATTTGTCAGGGAAAGCTCTCCATGCCACAGTAGCACATGTCTGGGAAAGTGGGTTTGCTTTATTAAGTTATCTCCTTACCACGAGCCCAGCGTTCTTGACCGCCAGCGGCAAGCCCAACAGGCCCGTCCCTATGTTCCCTTTCAGTAGGTGGATAAGTGTCTGGATAAATCTGCACGGTGGGGGGGGTGGGTTTGGGAGAGCAGAGGACAGGGAGAGGGGACAGATAGTTAATCGTTAAGGTATGGCTAGAATAGATTGTAAAGAACAAGACCAGTAAAATAAATAAAGTACTGGTTTAGATTAATCACCGCTGTCAGAGCGCATACGATAAACCCCATGACACAGACCTTTAAAACCTGCCCTTCTCCAGACTTTTACTGAAGTGACAATTAATCCCTTAAGGGCTACAACACTTGTTGCGTTGACAACATTGCTTTGAAACAATGCATCCGCATGAATTGATGCGTTTGTTCATCTCTGTGCAGCCGTAGTCTCATGAGATGGTTACTGTAGCTGTACTTGGAAACAATAGGCCGCAGGTTTGAATCCCAGCAGGGGCACTGCTGTTTTACACTTGAGAAGGTAATCAACCTGAATGGCCACAGCACATGTCCAGCCGTACAAACGTGCCGAGGTATGCTGGCCTAGATAAGGGCATGGGCAAGAAAAATGTATAAGTAATCTTTTCTAAAATAGCACCCCTACAATCTGACTTCAGCATGTTATAGGATGCAAAAAAAAAAAAAGGAAGTATTACCACAGACTTTTCACTCTCGCTGTACGCACTGTGCGTGGTTTCAAATCTCACTAATGCTTAAGTTTCAACAGCTTTTGGATGCGAGCTAAATAGCCTAGCAGCGGGAGGATGTGGGCAGGAGAGCGAACGTGCAAATTAAAGGAAGCTGAATTGTCTGCTTGCTGACATGGTGAGAAAAAGGCAGAGATAATTACTGCTACTGAAGCAAGAAGCATAAGACAAGTAGGTGGAGTAGGGGGACATCGAGTGCCTAGCAGTCCAGGGTGAACTAAAGAGCATTTACATTTACAGAGCATCTACATTTAATCCACGTATACAGCTGATTTTTTTTACAGAAGTGACTCAGGGCAAAATAAACTACACCTGGCCCTTTTCTAATCACCGGCTAGACTGATACTCCCCACACCGCTTGTGAGATGCACAGCTGTTGAAAGGATTTTCATTTGGAATGACTTGAAGAAGCCGCAGCACTGACCGCGGCAGCTTTGCCCAGCCAAACGGTTTTACCACCTTTTACCACGGTTTTATCAACAAACGGTTTTACCACCTTTACAGCCCACTGTCTCCCAGACAGCATTAAACCATCACCGTGGAAAAGGGGTATGTAATCCTTACGAAGAGCCCGCTCGGCCTCCAATGCGCTCGTACGCGCTCACGGCTTTGGACGGATCGGTGGGTGAAAGGACCGTCTCCTCGTTGGGGGTCGCCATTCTGCTGGAGGGCAAGGAGCCTAGGAGAAATCATCACACAGGATGGAAATCACAAACACAACATGAGAAGGGGAAGAGAGAAGGCGAGCAACGGGGAACTGGTTATATTTCCTCCCCGTCGGAAAAGGGCGGGATCAGATGCACGACTGAGAGCGGAAGGGTTTGGTTTTCAGGAGAAAATCAGGCTCAGAGCTGGTGTGGTTTGCCCTTAAATGAAAAGAAAAAGCAAAATTCATAAAACGCTGGTGCCGGTGCAACCCTGGTGACATGCAGGCAAAGGGATAGGGAGTTAGTCTTCGAAAAAAAAAAAAAAAGATGACGCATCGAATCAAGGATCAGGACATTCAGCAACTTTTACTGTCCCCTGCATCACATACAAATACATATTGAAGGAGTGAAGGTAGTGGCCTTTAGAAAAAAAGGAAACACAATTAGCTTTGTCAGATGGCATTTCATAAACCAAGAATATGGAGGCCGATTTGTAATACCGCTAAATATGCTACCACTATGGATCACGTCAATTACTACAGAAATGTCCATAAAATGATGTGCATGTTTACGTTAAGTGTGCTTCTATGACATATTGTGACATGGCATAATCCATTTGCTCAACAAACTCCTTTATCCTAGATAACTATAACCTGCTCAAAAAGGTATATATTTAAGTGAATTAGGTAAAGCAATCCTTCAAAAGGTAAAACAGCGGTTTCTCCTCCAGGATATGAATGTTAAAACGATTTTGAATTAGGTCACCTTGTTTTACTGGATAGGAGAGGCAAAGCTTCACAAGAGGTCGCAAAGCCATAGAAATCAACCCTAGCTACTATACAATACCGTTTTTTGCAAAGGAACCCAGCAATCGAAAATACATGCGAACATATAAAACCACACCATTGCATTCCTAAAAATGGAATTAAAAGAATACACTTGCCTTAAACATCAGAGCAGAACAAGTCTATGCATGCAGTTTCCTTTCTGCGCACTGTCATTTTGAATAACAAACCACTGCCCAAACGAGATATGGCAACAGGGATACACGCCTGCCTTTATGAAACTAAAATGAGGCCACTTACCATCCACAGCAGTGCCATTGTCCGTAGCCATGGGTGGTGTAGAGGATGCCCCTCCCTCCACACAGCTGCACCAGCACCAAATGAGCTTGAGCTCCAATCTGCACTGCCTGCGTCCACAACCACTGTAATGAGACAAAACTAGCTCTTATAGCTCTTATTGGTCAGATACTAAGAGAACATGAAAGGCAAACACAGGCCCTAGATGAAAGGGTGCACTCCTAAAAAGAAATTACAAGAACAAAATCAGGAAGAAAATGGCAGATATAATCAGTATAATGGGTGATATAAAATTAAGAACAATGATATATATGGCGCCGTTGGAGTCAGGGTGGATAATCTTCTGTGCCAGGGTGGAGGCCAACACACAATTGTGGTTAGCTTAATGTTTACCCAAAACATTTGTTTTCACTTCACAAAAATTTGGTGTTGTCATGGTATATTGAGTGGTATTCTATTGTACCCCTGCCTCCACATGAGCAGGACCCCCGTGCAAAGACACTTATTTGTATTGCTGAAGAGTAGGCCTACCTCTCCCTAACAGCCACAGTCAAAGCTCCTATATCTGTGCTACTGTTTATTAAGTTTATTAAGTGCTGTCTAGATTTAGACAGCATTTGTAGCAAGTCAGAACAGGGCAACACATTTTCAGATGATCACCTCAACAACTAGCTTTTAAGTAGTTATTAGTTATGGTTTTTTACCATTTATTCTTCACTGCTGATAGAAGTGTGGGTGGAACGCAGCCAACAGCATAACCTGCCAAAACGCATCCTTTACTTTCAGAAAAGTCGGAGCGACCGTCCCTTTGCACAGAGCCTTTGCAATGCAATAGACAGGAGAGGATCTCCTCCACTGGCTGAAAAGCTATGTCGGTTCCCCTGGTCTGCAGCACCATGAAGTGATGACTGCCATGAAATCAGCAAAGCCATAAGTTAAGTGCTTTAGATGACTCCTTTCAGAATTCTGAAAAGTTTTCTTCCAGCATGAAGACTGTTCATGGGCACTTTTATTTTCAATGTCTGAAAACCCTTTTAACACAAGATAGAGGAAAGTAATGGAATCCACTGAAAGGGTCCTAGTGTTTATTTTGTTGAATAAATTTTTTTTTTTTTATTATAAACTGTCATACTACCCACGGATGTGGTCTTGCTCTGAATTGAAACCGGCGTCCGTAATTACACTGGTATGGCAAAGCAATCACTGCATCGCATTTTGGGTGTAGTTTGGTGGGCTTTGATGATATAGAGGACATTTATTTCTTGAGATATATATTTCCTCCCTCATTAAAAATTAAGCCAATTTTAGGCTATGCTGAAAGACTGCCATTTTAAATCACGTAGAAATAATAAATAAATAAATAAATAAATAAATAAATAGATAGAAGAATTCCGTTAAAATTGAAGATAAATGTTTTGTTTTTTTTCTGAGAGAAAGGAGTTTACTGGTTCTGCCAGCCAGCACGAAACCCAAAAACCATTTCACGCACATCCCTCCTAAGCCTCGGCTATTCATTTATGGTCTCCTACATTTATAACTATTGACAATAGATCATAAACATTATGAAGTTTTCATCGTTGATCTTCAATGTACCAATAATTGAAAATTAATACTGGTCATCAGGAAGACGGAAAAGTGAAGGATAGTCGCATTTAAGTGCTTAAAATGGACCGCTTATGTTTAGCGTTACAAAACGATAAAACGATATTCTTATTATTTAAAACAACAACAACAACAACAACAACAACAACAAATACTACTGCTCGCCAGTTATATTTCGCATTACTGCACAATCAACCAAATCCAAGAAATTTCACATTACGGACAAAATTCTGTCATGCCTGGTTTAATGCCCTGAAACAATGAGAATAGTATCCAGCCAGTACTGCCTTTCTGTCAAGACCGTTAACGGTAAAAATTTTGCGGATAACTAGGAATCTACAAAACTACTGACCCAAACTATGTGATTCAACCACAGTGCTAGACATAGTAAAAACTGACAACAGTAACAATGGAAAAAGCCACCAAGATTACCGTTTTCCTCGATGCAGGAGACTTCTTCCGGCTATAAGATGATCATTTTAGGATTTCGCCGTGCGGAAAAAGCATATTCAATAGAGTCAAATTAGAGTTTTGCAGTGTTTATTTCCTGAAGCGGCGCGCTCGTCTGATCACATGATCATAATTTGAGCTCGTCAGCTGACCAGAGTATTTTATTTGCAGAAACTTAAAGTCACATGCTCCCTGAGGTTGTGGTAATTCAAATCATTGTAAATAAGGAATAAATGCGAAAAAATAAAACATCTCCTTGCTATGCTTGTTTCAGTTCTTATTCACGTACAATTATATTGTTATTCCACGGTGAACACACATTGACGTAATTTTCTTTTTAAATAAACTAACCGCTTGATTGCTAAACTAGATCGTTGCGCATACCATAGTGCGTATTTTGGGTTGTTTGTGGTTTTATATATATATATATATAATAAATGAATAACGTTTCATGTTGAATGAATAAATGTTTCATTTCTGGGTGGCATCCATGGGTATAACAATTCTAGAGAAAGGGGGAACGGGGAAATTACGTAATTCAACAATCAACCGATTATTTTTTTAAACATATGTTTAAAAAATATTTAAACGACTTAGGATAAATGCGTATATGACTATGTTTCTTTTATAATTCAAAATATAAAATCTGCCACCAGCTATAATTTTAAAAATACGTAGTCGGAAACGTGTACATTTCGCGATAATCCCTAAATTAGACCGAATACAATAGTCAGCATAACATAAAACGAAACTGAAGCGGTTCATACATTGACTCCGAGGATACTGAAGATGACGGTAAGTATACAATTGGAAGTGTCTTACCGACATATATTTAAATCTGACGTCTTGTTTTGGTTGATTAATGTTGGCTAGATATTCGTGATAACCGATCTAGCTAACAGTAAATAGCCGAAGGCCCAATTATGCAATTCAAAATGTAGATAGCATACTGTTCATTGTGCTTAAACTGATGTTTTTAATATTTCAACAGAAACACGAATTTTTTGTTGATATGACTTGTGAAGGTTGTTCTGGAGCGGTTACACGGGTCCTCAACAAACTTGGAGGTATGAAATAAACCAAGTTGACTAATTAAGTGATACAGTAAGAATTGTCAGGCGTGATTTCGTTTACCAGATGTTCCAAACAGTTGAGATAACTTCCTGATCTTTAAATATCTTCTAACCATCAGTCGATAAAAATACACTTTTTCATACACCGTAATAGACTAGTTCAGATAAAGCGTCACATTTCACCTACTTACTAGAAGTCCTCAACTTCTTGATTGTTGTATTTCCCGTTAAGTAATTCGATCTAAAAGCGAGTTGCTGGGTTCGCAACATTTTCAAAATTATTTCTAACGTATTCTTATTTATATATTGTATTCCCTTATGTTAAAATATGATATCAATCCAAACTTAAAGACATTGTTTTCTGCTGTTTGTGGATTTTGCCTATCACGAGGTAGATGACCTACCCAGTGAGAGTATTGGGGAAAATAGTGGAACTATGAAGTGATAATACATGTCAAAAAAGCAATTATAATTTCATTATAATGTTAACTGTATGGGAAATCCAAATCATTGGAACCTGCACCATGACAATGGTCCAAAAAAAAAAAAAAACTTCTACACGCTGCTGACTAAAGTACTCTACAGATGGTCAACATGTCCTACATATTAATTAATATATAGGACTTAGACAATGCATTGGTATCACTACAATACAATCGATCAGTGTTGTTGTTAATTTATTTTTTCCCTTAACACACACCCATGGAGCTGTCTGGCCGCCAATCTTCCATTGATTCATAAAATCCCATTCTAAAGGGAGTCAAGTAATGAGGAGAAAACAGAAAGTGTGTGCAGATTCTTCTCAGTATTTATTTTGTCAGTAGAACTTGTTCTGTCCTATCCAAAATGATACTCTGAGGTTAGGTGTTGCATCTGCTAACAGATAGATAGATAGATGGATAGATAGACAGATAGGTACTTTATTTATCCCCACGGAGAAATTGTGGTTCTGCAGCAGTAAATGACACAATAACACAAAAACATATAAATAAATCACACAACAATTAGTACATACCATATACATATAAAGTGTGAAATGCAAAAATAAAGGTAAATTCCTCAGATGTTTTTAAAGTTTATGAATGTTCATTTGTTAGGTGCCAAGCTAGAATTTAAATTGCTTCAGAATTTAAAATGTTCTCTCTTTGTTAATGTACAGGATTCAATCAAGGAAACTATTGATTTAATTTAAAATGGGTTCAGTGACTATCACGTGAATAAAACAATAATCCCATTTACGCTGTTGGTAATCATGCATGTTCACTCACTCTAAGCTAACACATTCAGATAAATATTGGATTTAACTTTATTATTCAAGCAGACTTGAAAATACTTGAAAAAAGCTAGTTTCCTGGTTTTAGAGAGCATTGTTTCACCTGAGATGAACACAGGTACATTTTTGTCCTTTTTTCCAACAGATGTCAAATTTGATATTGACCTCTCTAACAAGAAGGTTTTCATTGAGTCAGACAAGAGTCATGAAGTTCTTCTTGAAACACTGAAAAAGACGGGGAAGACTGTTACTTACATTGGTCCTCAATAGCGAAACGCATTTTCAATATTGATAATGTGCAAAAGAAAGGTAAGGTGCAAAGAAACTCCGCCCATTACCTATGCTCCTCAAATCGTTTACGTTTAAGTCTATTTTAGCATAGTGAATTCAGAAGCCTCAGGGTAACCTCAGGTTTATGTTTACAGCTCCCATTATGCCATAATGAACTTGTTTTATTGATTAAAAGACGCCTGTTTATGATATCTGTGGCAGGAGATGGCCGGCATCGACAGGTGTGTCAAGAGGGGACGCAAGAGGGCGCTTCTGTTCCGAGCTCACAATGGAAACCATTTGCTGGCCATGCTAGACCTTTCAACCTTTCATTCAAGCAGACCTTTCAATTGCAGCCCCAGTACAGTGGTGTTAGGGACCACCAGGGAAAACGCGTTAAAGCTTTACGCGTCTCCTGTAGTATCTGAAACAATGTATTCTTTAAATGTACCTTCATCATAACCCAAAACAAGCTGGGTGGTAAATGACTGAGCTATAGCTTCAAATGTATTTTTTCCCCATTGATGTAAACTTGGTTCAATAAATTTTCCAGGAAAATTTAAAAGAAAAGCATTTTTAACACTGTTAGTCTTTCCTCTTAGAATCCTGAATGAATGCAGAACGTTGCTCTGTTGATCAATACTCACTGAATAAAATACAAATAAATTTAGTTTGGTTTTTGTGCGCTGTATTTGTTTATGCTCTCAGTGAGTTTATTAGTTACAAACTAAACTTTGCATTGAGTAAGTTATTACTGTATAAAATCATTGATAAATGCTTGCAATTATGTGTAATGATGTGTAATGATCAGCAGGTGGTAGTATTTCTCCATCTGTTTTTTTCTGTCTTTTTGAAATAGTTGTCTTAGTTCTCATATGTATACTCCGTGGCTAGTTTAAAACAGACATTGAGTCACCTGATCATTTAAGATTTGTATATAAAGCAGACAAGACAGGCATCGGTAGGCAGATAGACATCAAGGCATTCAGTCACAATTACGTTAGAATGGGCAAAATGAGTGGTTGAAGCGACTGACGTAGAAAGACCATCTCGTTAACAGGGGCATAAATTTACAAACTCATACAGCTGGGCATTCACTTAATTCAGGCTATGTAGCTTGCTCATGGATTCAACCACTGGGATGGAACCAGCAACCCCATTTGGTTACAAGCCTGTGCCACCTTAACCATTACACCACCAGCTATCAGTGGCTGCTGCTCTTCTGGGCACATCATGAGGGTGAACAGAGCACTAAGACAGAACATGACTGTAATGCGACAGGAATTGCCAGGGAGATATTTTCAGAAAGGTACCGTGCAGCCATTAAAAATGTGTGCTTCACAATTACCCTATGTTCTACAGTAAGAGAGAATACAACCAACTTGTATATCCCTGGTAAGAAATTACTTTTTGTTTAAAGATGTTTAAGACCACACCCAAGAGGAATTGTCTGATGGCACAGAGGGTGAGGAATTAGAGAGTACAGGAGCTGGCAAGGGGGGACAGGGATTGCAAAAGAGAAACACCATTTCCTGTGAGTGATATTGTTGGGAATTTCTGGAGTCTGACTGCAGGCTCTGTGATACATTTTGCGCTAATGCCCAATGCACCTGGGTGGGGGTAGGAAGCAGGGAAGTCTTCCTCGTCCAGGCTGGGAACGTTGCACAGCTAGAGAACCCCTCTTGCTTCAGCAAATGGCAAAGAGGTCTATGCTGGCCATGGGGGGGCCAGGACATACATTGTACTCCTGGTTGTTAGTGCCAGCTAAGCTGTGGGGAAATCAGGCCTATGCAGCTTCCATAAGGTGATCTTTAAGTGACACTCTTCAAGAACAGTCTTTAATAACCTCCCATTATTCTAAACGGCAATGTCTATTACCACAGAAGAACATTGGCTTGCAGACTGGGGTTTTGACTGGTCCAGAAGAGGTTAAAAGTGGTCTCTGAAGGCCAAAACAGAAAATTTCTCCTCAATAGGCTGTCCCGTTCTTTTTCTCAGGAGATCAAGGTTAGGTCTTTTATGAGACAGCGTGAATGCTGTTCCTCCTTTCCCTTGTTGTTAGTCTAAAAAGGGTCGGGACAGAAAACCAGCACCAAATAGCAGTGTTTTTTATGCAGGTCTGCCAGTCTCTATGTGTTGCAGTGACGACACTGTATAGACGCCAAACAAGACAAGCTTCTCATTTATGACAATGTCTCTTTGCAGGGGTACAAATATTGTGTAAGACACACATTTAAATATTATATTGTCATTATATACAACATCAGTTCATTTGAAACGAGGGAATCTGATTCAAAAACAGACTCTAGCTGAAAGTACAACGGGTTTCAAAGAAACACCCAAGCACAAAGGAAAAAGGAAATGGAAAGGGGTCAGGTGAGGAAGATGCCTAGCTGCAAAAGGACGAAGTTGTACGATTTTTATGTTGGACATTATTACACCATGTTCCATGTGCCTTTCATCAGCAGGCGAAATGGTGGCCTCGCATCATGTTTTTGCTCTCATCCGCTGAATGCAAAGCAGGGAGATCTGTAAGGATTAAGCAGTGACACTGCAGAGTAAACAAAAAGATGCCAGGAATCAACGTGTCCTGGTCTTCAGCCTGCTGGGGGACTTGGACCCACATGCCCTTCGTTACCAAAGCACTCCCAAAACGATTCACGCAAGACTCTGGAGAAAGAAAAAATAAATTTAAAAATCTATATATATATTTATATATATATAGATATATATTACTTTTCTGAAGCTGTATCACAGAAATATAACACCCCGCCTCTGTGCCCAAACACTACTCAGGCCCGAAGTGACAGAGAGGCAGCATCCTCCCCAGAATGCAAAGCAGCCTACTAAAAATCCCCTTGCCAAAGGAAACAGCAAGAGCTGCAGCTCATTCATCAAGCAGAGGGCATTTATTGAGTTCTCAAGGCAAATATAGCGTACACAGGTACGCACACACCATATTTCCTTCCATCTAATTTGATTTAACAGTATTTTTCCGGAAAGAAAATGTAAACAAATACATCAGTCATGGTCTCGGGAAACATTCGTAGAGGTACGCTACCAACCATTTCAAATAAATCAAGGAAAACCTGAAGGTGGAACTCGGTTGTCATATTGGTAAATAAAGCAACCAAAAATATAGAAGCCGTACCAGCAAAAACTTCCCTGTGAATTTACAGTGAATTGTGAGTATATGATAGTTTCATGATACCTATGTTTAAACCCAACCCAGTGGGCAGTTTTTTACCGTACAATTGACAGGATTTTTTTTTACTCTTCTTTTTTCCGTTTAAAAGCCTTTTTAATTCTAGCATTCTTTGTCCCTTCCTAACTAACTCATGACATGTTCACAACCATGTGACAATGCTTTCATCTATTTGTTTGGCTGGTGGTTTGTGCCACTGAAATACTTCAGGATTGACGTAACGGCTGGCTGAATGTTCACCGGTCAGTAGGCTGTATCTTGCCACCTGAAGCTGCTTGCGCCCACGCAGAGAACAAGAGCAGAGCTGTGATTTTTTTTTTCTCGTTCTAAATTTCGTCCATAATGCGACATGTTCACTTCAGTTCACAGACTGCAGGGAAATCCACAGGAAGGCGGCCCGGCCCACGTTGCCATCCATGAGGAAAGAGTAACAAGAGCCAACAGGTTTCAGAGCTTGTCTTCAGATTCCCATTTTGCACTCACACTCAACTATTCTCTATGTTACGCTGTTACCAATATGAAATGCTGAGTGCTTGAAATTCCTATAAACAGGCTTTATCTGTGCTATTTGTTTTGTTGAGTATGTTATGTTATCTTAGGTTATGAACATATTTACATCAAAGGTCGATTGGTCTCAATCTGGGAAAACTTTTTTCACATTTTCTGATCAGGCAAATAAAACCTTTTTCTATCTGATTTTCCAATAAAAAGCAACGCCAGAAAATTAAGGAATTTTCTCTTTTGACAAAGACGCTTTAATCACTACACGAGGCGTTTGTTCAGAACAGACACTGGGCAGGAGTTGCTATGGCAGCTGCTAGCAGTCAGAGAGCTGAGGATCGACATTTTTACTCATTTAAAACTAACAGCGCTCTTTTCCTTCAGGCCTTTCAAACGTAAATCATTTTGCAAAATGAAGGCAAATAAATTCTGTAGGAAAAAATGAGTGGAGAACAAACTGGGGTGGTGGACACTTTCCTGTTCCTGTTCCTGATTTTGAGACATACCTACACTGAACACTTTTGGAGGCCAGCTCGTGAGATGGGGAGATTAAGCTGACACAGGCAGGCAAAGCCAGGAGGATGTTTTGACTGCCTCTCCGTCTCTCAATTGAGATTGATCTCAGAGCATCATATGCCCTGGTTATCAAAGTAAGTTTCTGCAACAGAGCCTGGGGTTTGAATGGGCTATTATTTCACTACAGTATCATGCAGAAATGTGCGCATGCACGCAAATGCTGAACTGTATCATATTATAAAGCAGATAACTCAAGGCAAGATGGAGATTGTGGTTTCAATAGCATCCAAGTCACAACACGTGTAAGAGGGGCAGCTGGCTTTTGGTCCGTCTTTTCGTTTTTTGATCCAAACTACAAAACAAATGAATTCGCTTACTGATGGTTAATACCTTGTATGATAACCAGCTGGCTTTCAAGGTTTCCACAGCTGTTTAGCAGCACCCAGGGATATCATTAAAATGGCCAAGGGCATTAATATTTGGAGAATTCAAAGCTAATTTACCAGTGCCACTTAAGATTACCGCTTCCCTCGAAGGAACAGAAAAAACAATTAACAACAAAACACAGTTACCGGTCAGTGGTAGAAGCTTAAAGAATTTAAGTTGCAGGACTTGGGGGAAGGTATCAGAATGCCATGCAGGTACAGGCCTGTACAATCCATGCATATCGTCAAATGATAAATTACACTAAGCTTCAGTGTTTACAATGTGTGGAAAATAAATGGGCTTCGTTGTGGCTTCCCTCCCTTTGCTGGCTGATTACATACTGCATGAGCCTCTACTCTGAGTTATTGCATTGCATATATAATCTCCATTAAAGAGACAGACAGTTTTGACAAAAAGTAATTAATGTACCCGTGGCATTTGGAATCAAATAAGACAGCGTTGTTACAGTGTTTCTGTAACATCTAAATGACACCACGTGAAAGTGGTAAATCTGGCAACAGAAATATATTTACATTTTTTATGAGAAAACACCATTTTAAAATGAGCTGCCACCATGCTGGCGTGTGTAAAGCTAGATTACATTGGGTGTGGCTTACAGCCTCTGTATTAATGTGAGAGTGACGGAATAATTTTAATCTTTCTTTTTCTCCTCTCTTTTTCACTTTTTTATTTTATTGCATTTGTTCAGAACACAGTGACGCTGTCTTCAGTTCATGTCAGCCATTTTATTTCTGTGTGTATCTGGGGCATTGGAAACATAGTGGGGTCTAGGGGACCTTGTCTTGACAGGCCCCTAGAGGGCAAATCATATCCAACAAGAGAGGAAACAATGACAAAGAGCCAGTGACTCACCTTCTCACAAACTGTTTTCCTACCCAGGGGACCTGCTGCCTGACAGCTCTCGCCATAGATCTCAGGCAAGGCATTGCAGGAATTTGCAACTAAACTTAGACAGGGTTAAATCCCACAGCTTTAGAGAGTGGACAAGAAACTGAGGGGAGAAAAACTGTCTGTGTAGTCATTAAATAGGGAATTTCACATAAAAATGACTTTGTATTCTAGATTCCCCCTGAAAGTATAACATTGAGTTGTCTGCACATTCCAACCAGTAGTTTTCAAGCTCAGCATCCACAGCCAGTCTGTGAGAAATTGCAGAGCCTTTAACAAGCTTCCGTTTTAATTTTAAAGGGGTTTACCAGAGATCAACCACCCCGCCTGATGTGCAAACTACGAGATGACGTAATTACTGAGTCCCTCTAAAACAGGTCATGGTTTCCTTGCTAACATTTTGCTTTAAATGGGAGGACAATAATCTCATCTATAATACAATAACCACATTGAACATACACAGCTCCAAGAACTGGTGGCATTATTTGACCTCCTTTCTTAATTATAATAATAACTGAGACAGTGCAAAGAAAATTCATAAATAATAAAAAAAATTAAATAATTTGTTTTGAATTAAAACTAAAAGAAATAAGAATTAGGGGATAACCATTTTTTAAAAATGATTTGCATAATATGAAAATCTGAACAGTTTGTAATGTATTCACTTCTGATGTGAATCTTACATATGTTGCTGTTGCTGTCTCTTACATATGTTGCTAATCCTCTTTGTAAACCTTTTTCTCCCTGTGTTTGTTAGCTCAGCTGTTGCTCGTCTGAGAGGGAGGGCGAGAGACAGGGCTGAATCTGCCGGGATCAGCGGAGGTTGGCGTGAAGATCGACAAAACTGACAGATTTTGTTGTTTGCTCACGTAGTCCAATCTAGGATAGGTCATTAAAAACGCAACTACAGCAGAAGTGTGGAAGTGTCCTTCGCTTTTAATCCTAAGGCAAACTTTCAACATGAAAGGTGTCGTTTAGTTGGTTCCAAAGGATGATGTAATCAACTGTTTTCAGAACACTTGGGGGAAAAGGTAATAACACCAGTAACATCTTTTAAATAACTTTTTTAACTTTCTGGGATGCAAATATTCAAAGAGTGTGTTATTTCTTTGGGTTAGTACTGAATGAAATCTTCCAGCACACTCACAGGAAATTTGTTAAGATGTTTCATTATTAAAAGCAATCAGCTGGTCTAGGGTCTCCCAGTGAAGTTCTAAATTCTGAACTGTGAAGACACTTCCAGCTTCAGGTCATAGAATCTGTCAGAATTATTATTATTTTTTTTTAAAGTAAATGCAATCTACTGGTTATCGTAATTCTGTATAAGATTTTTCTGTGACTGGCTATTCAGAGTCAGAGGTGAACAGAATTCTCAGTAATGTGATTTGAATACCACTGCTGCTATGCTGATCTTCCATGTAAGTAGGTGTGGAGGAATGTAGCAGATTAGTCAAAGTGTCTGACCTAAAAGAAAGACATTGGTGAACAGAAGGCATTTGCTTCAGTTTTAACCATGTGTGCCAAATACATGAGTAAAATATTTGAAACATAAATAAAATGACAATGAATGTTTGAAAAGTTCACTGATGTAAAATCTAACACTTCACTAACTAATCAAAAAATATATATTTTATATTTTTTGGACAACCTCTTCATCGGAGAGAAAAAAAGGTCAACCTTGATTTTTAATCTGCAAAATTTCCATCATCCTGTCAGGACACATACTTGCATGCACATTTCTAATTGTGTATTGGAATCCCGCCTCCCTGTACTTTGAGGGGACTTGTTGCCGTGGGTACAGACAGCGCCACGTCTACAGGCTGAGAAACCCGGTATAATTGCTGCTCCTCCATCTCCTGCTTTTGATCCCACTGTTGGTGCAGAAGCCAGAATGGAAAGCACCACTGCCACGTTGCATAGCAGCTGGTTTTTCTCCCTTGTCTCATCCAGATGTTTTTCCGCTTGCTAGTCCACACTGCAGGAACAGACATAAGTAATCCATCGCAGATGAGACTTTCCCTGTCTGCAAACAGACCCCCTCAAATGTCTGTGAATCACAGGACCTGGTTATTCATGTCAGTGGCAGAATCCAGAGTATGAGGCCTCCTTCAGTCTTACAACGCTCCTGGCCAGAAGCTCCCACCCCCAGTCAGTAAAGTATTGGTATTGAGGGAAAACCCTCTGTATTGAAAGTTTTCATAAGAATCAGCCCACAGTATCTGTTTTGTGAGGTCTGATTTAAAATTGTCTTTGACATTAAACAATCCTGCAACTTTTTCATTATATACGCTAAACTTATTTAAAACAATAAACAATATTTTTGTTAAGTGCAGCAATTACAGAACCGAAAGGAAAGAAAATGTGTATTCTTGGTTCACTGTGTTGCGGCAGAATTACATCAGGACCCCGGAAGTGTAACCCTGAAGCTAAAACTCGGTGTTATTCGATTCCTTCATAAGGATCGGTTCATTTAAAAATGCACAATATGGCTATAAGGCTTTGATGTTAAACAATGATTTTGCTTCTGGGTGGCTTTACGCACATCTGAAAAGTCTGCAGTCTGAAAGCTATCCCCACTGGACAATTGCTGACAGAACACAGCCAGCATTGCTAGAGAACCACGTTTACAGAGATGGAAGGATGGGGCCACCCTCTGAATGGCTGTTAAGGCCCACACGGACCATGGGAGAGGACAAAGAAATCTGAACAGCTCCAAGCAGAGTTTATACAGTAACATCCATATAATATATCAACTATGGCTAAAATATGTGAGCACTGTGTGTTTCTGTCAAATCTAATGCAAAAAAAAGAAGAAAAAAACACTTTCTGCTGTATCTGAAATGTTTTGCCATGCATGTATTATCTGTTTTTAACTGCCAGAGCAGGTTGATTTAATAGATTTGCATAGTGATTCAAAGTTCTGAGGAACATTCCATGAAGATTAAATCCTTAAAACAGAAATTCCACTCAGAGAGAGAATGCTTCTTTTGCCTCGATAAGCCAGACAGCTACCTCTGCAATCAAGTTCTTCAGCTATTGTATTTTGCGAGAATATTTTTTAGGAACACTTTTATTTTTAAATATAATGAATTTATTAAAGTGATACAAATTTTTACGATTGAAAGAATATACACTAGGGTAAAAAAAAAAAAAAACCATGGAAGGATCTGAGACTGTGGGTTTCTGGACACAGAGAGTTAAGTTTAGGACAGCCCACCTACGCTCAGAGGGGACCAGCCCCCTGCTAATGCTTTCTGGGGCAATTTGTGTGGCTGCTGGATTCTCCTGCACCAGACACAACTGACTGCTCCTTCGGCTTCACTGCTGCACAAACTCAAGGTAAGAAACACACCCAGCATCGCTACGGTTACTCCTTTATCCTTTCATGTTTATTTCTCTTCCTTTTGCACCAGCATTTAACGGGGGGTTTCTAAGCACAGCGGTCTTTGGTTTTCCACAAAAAGTTGACATAAAACTATTTAGGGTTTTAACCGTTAAGCTTTATATATA
>JAOYSI010049850.1:0-26101 GCA_025775065.1 Hiodon alosoides | reverse complement strand
CCCCCCCCCCCCCCCCCCCCCCCCCCCCCCCCCCCCCCCCCCCCCCCCCCCCCCCCCCCCCCCCCCCCCCCACCGGAAAGTGATCTTTGCATAGGAGACGATACCCCAACTCTCTCATTCCACCTGGTCTAATCTTACACCTCTGTTCAGGCCCAAAGTTCTCTGTGAGCATTATCGTAAAAAATAAGTGATAGGACAATTGTCAGTGGCAAGGTTTTTTTTTTTTATTGACCCACTGGCACAGGATGAGAACATTTATATAACATAACTACCCGTGACATAACAACGTTGCCTTGGAGGGAGATAATGGTGTTCAGTTTTGCATGCTCAATGTAACACTTTCAAGGTAACTAGGTCAATGTGTTTGCTAGAAGACAGCAACGATCCAAAACCTCCCTAATTACTCCTCCCATTCCAAGAAAGACGGGCCGCGTGGTGTGCCCGTGGCACTTCTCCTGAAACCGGCCTGCTTATCACCAGGTTCTGACGTCACTGTGACTGCTGAGACTGCCAGAAACCTTCACAAAGAGGAGGGGAACTGAAAAGGAGATGGTTGGCTGGAGGGGTGGGGGTGTCTGACAAAGGGTTTTAATCTGTAATAAATCAATTGCGTTCAGGCGGGTCGTGGAGTGCGAGTTGCTCTGACACAACTACACCGCTTGACCACTGTTTCCCCATTGTTCTCTCACTCGAACAAAGGGTGCTATTTTCAAAGCTTCTCCAGAGTTCTGTTTGTACCATCCTGGTTGAGAAAAACAATGTTATGCAAGGGCTCTCCAATTCAGGGCACTTAGAATGTCCTTATGTAAGTGAATTTCGAGCCTCTATTAAAACAGGAAGGCGGAACACTGAGAAACAAACATTTCCGACTTTTTCTTTGTGATTGTTTCTAAAAGGTAAATAATTGGCGCGAAATGCAGCTAAGAGTTGGATAGCGATCCTGTCTGCCCAGAAACGATTTGTCAGTCATCCATGGCCACTAATGTTGAAGCCACATTGGGCGTTCTCAGGGACCATTGTCGCCGCAGGCACGGACAGCAACATTGCTAAGATGCTTGATAACAGCATTGCACTGGGCCGATAAAGGATCCAGGAGTTCATACAGGACACATGCTGAAGAACTTTTGCCTCACAGCCATAACCACAGCATACATGGAAAGAGACCCCAGTCATAACTGTCACATAATTTGCTCGGTCAAGATGGACGGGATCAGACCCAACGTGTTGTCAGTCAGACTTTTTTGGTTGCCAAGTACCGAGTGCTGTCATCAGCTACCTAATATGTGGCTATATTACGACGACACTCGCCACACGTGTGCCCATCACCCCCAGTGTCCTATGAAATATTGATGCTACTGGATCCGTTACGCTTGCTGTCAGACCTGCTCAGGGAATTGCCTCTTTCTGCTATTTAAAAAAAAATCTTTTAAATTCTAAGCTGGGTTGGGGTTATTTGTTATCCATATCTCTTTTGTTTATTGTGTATCTGATTTTAGGTGAACAATCACAAAAAAAAAAAACCCTCAGAAAGAGTATAAGCGCCGCCCTAAATTTATGTTTACTCTCTGTGCACGAGGCAGTTGGCATTTGTATGTTTATGTGCAGTAATGAGTTTGCATGTGCGTGTTTGCACGAGAGTGAAGCTCTGTGCATCTGTGTTTGTATGCAGGGCACCGTGTGTAGAAGCCTATGGGAGGAGACAGGGGTGGGGACTGCACACTGCTGAGCTTGTCTGAAGATGAAGCTCTTGGGATGAGGGTGCAGACTGTCAGAGTCTAGACTTGTTATGCCTATTGAGTACTGTGGCTTTGTAACCAGCAGTGGCGGGGGGAAGGGGCCTCAAAAGGGGAGTTGGTATTGTGTGTGTGTGTGTGTGTGTGTGTGTGTGTGTGTGTGTGTGTGCGCGCGCCCTTCAAAATCCATGTTGATTTGGCACATTTGTTTCTGGCTACAAAATGTGGTATTTGGCACAAATTAATGTAGTGTTGAGATATATGTGGAACAAGTTTTTTTTCTGTTTTATATTTCGTAGAAAGTAATTTGCTGTTTCTTGTTTAAAGCATTGTTAAACCATAAACCTGATTTCACCTAGGCAATTTATCTGCAGACTAGATAAATACATTCATAGGCCAAATATATAATGGCGTCTTATTTTTGTCAGACAGAATGACTCTGGATGGGGAATAAAATAATTATCATGCGGAACATTTGCCACTCCATGCGCTGTGAGATATTTTTAATCCGCTCCGTCACTTCGAAAATGTATTAGAACACGGCACCAGGATATATTCTAACATCTGGTTTCTGGTGGATTCGTGTTGAAACCCACTTTTACAGTAGACCAAGAGGGTGGGTGTAATTTCCAAAGCCCCGAGTCATAGATAGTTACATGTCGGAACAGGGGCGGGCACTATTTTTAAGGGCATTATCATCTGGAACCCAACTGTCTGTCTGGCTATCCAGGATGAGACTGGCTGAAAAATATAACGTAGTACTTTCCGCACGACTGAATTTCTGCTGATATTTTAAGACAGCGTGTGCGTCCACGTTAACAGTCATCGCGCCCCGTTGTGTTGATAAGGGAATTTTATGTGCAGTCATGCCACTCTTGGCTACGAGGCTTTTCATCACTGAGCACAGAGATTGGGAAAAGCCCACTTCACTCGCCCTGGGAGTTCATATACGTCACACAATTAATGGTATATGAATGATGGAATATGAATTATGGTATATGTTTAGAAAATGTTTCATTTTTCTTTCTCAATGTCATAGGGGTGGGTGGATGGGTTTATGTATAAATAGATGAATTGATGGATGGATGGATTGGTGAATACTATTGAATGAATCAATTAATCAATTAATCAAAATTTTTATTGTCATAGTGTCAACAATATACACAATACAGATAATTGCATATATAAAATAGAGATATTGCATACATAAACTAAAAATAGCTATTCTTCAAAGCCGAAGTATAATGTACTAAAAACCATGGCTGTCTTTTTTGGTAGTTATGTTATCAGTCCGACCAGATGGCAATGAATTAGTCTTAGACTAAAACACATCTGCAGGTCAGTGAAGGATGCTACTCATGGTGAGGGAGGAATTGCAGGTATCGAATGGCTGATCCTATTTCAAATTGCAATATAGGCAAAACCGAAATCTTAGTTAATCGCGACAGGTGGAAAGGTCATTTAAAATCAACATCAGGGTGTGGGTTCGGTTAGTTGCTGTTAGTGATACATCCTCGTGTGGATGATTTGCAGGCATTTGAAGACGATGGTTTCAACGAGACGTTTAAATGCTCCAGATGTATCCTGTTAATTTTACAGGAAGAGCTGTCATCCATAGTGACTCACTAAATTGGAATGAAGATAATAAAGGCCTGATAAAATTGAGGGCATTAGGTTTAGGCATATCATCAGTTTATTAAAATAAATAACTTTCAGGGCAGTTTATGCAGTTCATTCAGAAGAAAAAACATTCAGCCTGGACATACATCACCAGATTTGAACCTGGAACTAGGCGCTAACTGCTAAGCCACCTGTAGGAAAACCCCAGGAAACTGTTCTCTGCTGAGGAATAAGTGTATCTGTGTGAGTAGTTTTAATTAGTCCTGTGGTTGTATTTCTTTGTGTTTAACATTGGTGTCTAGTGTTCCTTTGACTCCTGTTCAGTGTTCATTTGACACGTTGCCGATCTTCCTGCACTGGGAAGCATGGTAGGCAGGAGACATAAGACAGCACTGCTATTCCTAGTGTGCAGCCTCTGATAACTTGTGCCAAGCTCGTCTCCCTTCTGTGTTACGCGGATGCAGTACTTAACCTCCCGACCCTGTTCTGTTCTGCAGGAGAGCGCCCCTTCCCCTGCACCTGGCCCGACTGCAACAAAAAGTTTGCCCGTTCGGACGAGCTGGCCCGCCACTACCGCACCCACACGGGGGAGAAGAAGTTCGGCTGCCCTCTGTGTGACAAGCGCTTCATGCGCAGCGACCACCTGATGAAGCACGCCCGCCGTCACTCCGACTTCCAGCCCGGCATGCTGAAGAGACCGTACGGCGCCGGCACGCGCACCGGCTCGCTCAGTGACTACAGTCGCTCCGACGCCTCCAGCCCCACCCTCAGCCCCGCCAGCTCGCCTTAAACCCGCCTCGGCCAGACGCCGCGCCGCGCCCCAGTCTCGTGGAGTCTTTCTTTTCCATAACACTTGTGTTGCACAGTTGCTAGCGCCCCATGCTAATTTTCCGCTTGCTGTACCGTACATGACTGCATATTGTAGTGCAATCTTTTTGTGCAACTCAAAAAAAGACAGAAAAAATGCCTTTTCCGGGTGGCAATATTTGCTTAGTATACAATATTTATGTATCATGATTAGCTTTTGGCAACTGCCAGTTTATCCATGGTGTTTTTATTTAATTTTTTTCTTTAATTTTAAACAGCTCAGTTCAGGTAAAAAAAACTTTTGAAAAAACAACAAAAAAAACAAACTTAACAAAAAAAAAAACATAATAGAGATTGACTGGTATATTAAGTATTCTTCACCTTTATTTAAAATGGGGGAGGGGGGGGCCACATCTACACCTCAGGATTCAAGACAGTTGTTTTCTTAACTACTTTACTTGACTGCACAATACAAGCATCACTTTACTCTTAAATTCAACTCAGTTGAATTTTGCACCCTGCTCAGGGATGGCCTCATTAGCTTGAAAGAATGAATGCAATGAAGTTAAACACGCATTAAACAGCCTTACACTCAACACGATTTGCACTCCTTTTTTTTTTCTGATGTTTTTGTTAGTTTTCACACTGGGGGAAACTAGCACTGGATTAACAGTCATATAAACCCAAGTTTTTTGTGTTTTTTAATTTATTTTTAATTTTCATTTTTTTATTCCTGTCTGTATCAGGATATAAATCAGACAGTTACAGGGACTCCAATAAAATACCACTTGTTGATTTCTTGAGACTGGAACACATGCCAGAATTTCACTCAGAATTTCTGACAAGCAGGAGCACATCTCTTACCTCCAACACACAACAGTATGTTGGCAACCACAACCACAGTGACTTCAAACACATCTATTTTTCTTTTCTGCTATTTTAGTTTTGCTGAAAAGGGCAACGTCTCTGCGTGATTGTCTCAGCTCATGCAGTGCGATGTCTGATACGAGCCGTAACACTTTAACTGCCGAGTGACAGATGCAAGCAGAGGTGCTGGGTGACACACAGTAGCTGGACAGACAACACAAAAACCAGTCTTGATTGAAATGGAAGCTTGTTCCTTTAAAAAGCATAGAACCCATACTGAACAACGTAGCTTTACTGTTGCTGAGGATCCACGTATTGTGACATTAAAGTTTTTTGTCCCAAGTAAAAGACGTCTCGTGGGTAGGAGTTGAGTGTGGTTAGAAGGAGCCGAGGGGTGGGCCTGTCTCTCAGGTCAGAGCACTACTCTACGGACAGGGCTTCTTTAGCGGGCACTGCACTTCTACTGCACCAGTCGAGGCAAATATTGACCAAGGCTTCATCTAACAGAAGCTAGTGAACCAGTTGTTCTGGAGCTTTAGCATGGATTGCAATCCGCGCGCCACAGACATCTTCCCCAGGCAGGAAAACTAGCCTGATACTGAGACCTAGATAAAGAGCAAATGTTTATAGGCGGCTGTGTAATTAAAGGATGCCCCACCCAGCTAGCGCCACTCTGCGAGCCACACCCCATCGCTGTAACAGAAAAAAAGATGGCATCTCTGGGTCTGCAGTGCACCGCCCAGTTGTGGGAAGTGTCCGGGTCCCTTCTGGAACCAAAGGCACGTTCCACTCACTTCTCCAGGCAGTCCTGTTGTACACTGTTGATCCCCTCAGTTGGAGATGAGCTTGGTGTTTTATTTGAATCATTCTATTGAGGGTGAAATGAGGTTAACTGTGCAACAATTGAGGATGTGCAACAATATGTATAAATATGATCAAACACTTCTGAAATAGCTTTCAAAAGAACTGCTATTCTTTGACTATTGGCTAACTGCCTTTATTGTGATGTTTATCGAGTCGGGGGGCTGCTTTTATTCCCATTACACATTGGCATTGTATCCCTTTTGAAACAACTTTTGCCACTGACTTCAACATATCAGTTCATTAGCAAAAATGGAACCTGGGACGGATTTTCTCCGTTGGTGTCTGTGAGGATAAATGAAATATTTGTGAAATAAGAACACATGCAGTCATACCTCACTGGTTTAAAGTCAAAGCCTGGCAGACCATTCAAGAAGAACGGCAATTCAGTGTCTAGACATTCCTTTCAGCACAAGATGGGTCATGTCGGTCCACGCGGTGTAAATTTGTTTGTGTTGTGCAGCTAGAGCAACACTCAAAATAGCCCCCACGTTTCCCCTCGGCTTCCTAGCTGCGATCTGGCCGGCCTCCGAGCGCTTGGCGGCACGACCCAGGCCCAGGCTGCCTCTGTGCCGCACGCATGCCACGGCTTGGCAGTGCCTGCTCAATGAAAGGGCAGAGGAATGCGTCCCGGGAAGGAAGCAGGTGTAAGCCAGTGAATGGCCAGCCTTGTCCCCTCCACCGCCCTCAGGGCTGCCTTCCCAGCCACTGAAAAAGCACATAATCAGCCCTTTTTTCCCTCCCCATAAAGAAAACACCCCGTGTAAAAATACACTGCATCACTGCAGCAGTATTCCTGTAATAAACCACACCGAAAGCAGTTCAGCCATTAGATAAACCTTCTACTGTTAAACGGATTCCAGACTGCAATATGATACTTGGAGTCCCTCTCTTTTCCTGCCAGTACCCAAATAAAAGGGTGGAAGTAAACCCCACAATGGGTATTTTTTTAGGCCCAATTCTTAAGAACCTTTAAACATGAGCTGATGACAACTTCCCATGATTACTTACTTGTGTACAAACTGTGGCTCATACCTGCAAGCTTTTGCTTTGCGTTAACATGTAGGGAGAATTGTAAATAAATTCTGACGTCTTATATTCAGTATGTAAACATGGAGGTGATACACACGGCAGCGTGCTTTGAAGACTAAATGCCTGTGAAGAGGAAGATTAAAAGAGAGCAGGGTTCGTTGGTGTTTCTTTCGGAGAGGTTTTTTTTTGTTTCTTGTTTTTCGTCATTTGTGCTTTTTGTTCTGCCTACCAAGCAGGGTAATAATTTCTCAATCCAGAAACTGCACATTTACCTCAGGGCTGCCATTAGCAGGACTTATTGGGATAGTTTCATGTACCGTGTTTTTTTTTTTTTTCTTTCTCTTTTTCCACCTTTTGATTCTACAAACAGCACCATTTCAGGATAATTTTAGACCGGTCTCCTTTAGTTCCCCTGCGCCTACACTGCAGGTCAGTGTTTAGGCAGACACACGCAGGAAGCTCTCCTCCTCCACCCCTGAGGCAGTGTGTCTACCTGTTCCTCCCTCGTTCCCAACCGGAATATCACAACGCCCTCAGTCTCAATGCGCCTGGTTACTGGACCAGCAAATTGCTGTCATTTCGTTATATTGACCTTTTTGTCCTGTAACTCGTAGCGAATGCATAACGGATAACAGACACCTGCTTTAACATTCGGTTCAGATCACCGTAAACAGTTGTAGCTATTTCTTGTGTTAGCATTGAAGGTCAGTCCGATTTTATGTAACGTTGAGTAAGTGTGTGATACTGCAAAGTGAGATTTCACCATCTACAAATGAAATTGTTTTGATTTAGTTCACACAATCGCAGGTTTCAAGTTTCTTTGTTTCCACTGTACCAAATCTACTTGAGTCATGAAATGAGAAAAGCCATTGAGTACTGCCTGCAAAATGTCTAGTTCATCAGTATTTAGTCTGTGCTTGGCTAACAAATTAACATTTAACTTTATGGTATTTTGGGTATATTCTTTTAATTTGAAATGTATATTCCTGTATTGAGTTTCAGATATGCTTTTTTTAAGGTCATATGGAATTATTGTGATTATTTCTATTAGTACTATGTTTTATATGGTTTGTCTACCCTTTCATAATCTGTATTATTATTTCAGTTCTTCAACTAGTGGCATCATTTGTTATCTTGCCTTAGACAAAGGGTATATTGAATACTGAAACGTGAAAGCCCAAATATTTATCCTCAATTTCAAAACACTGTTAAAAACACCTTTAATTGTTTTCCAAATAGAAACGTACACCCTACTTTTCTTTGTGCGTGCAGCTATGCAACAGAGAAAATATAGGATAAGGTGAAATTAAAAAGGGAATTTTCCGGACTTTGTATTTTTCTTTTGCTTCACTGTGTTATGTGCTTCTTTTTAAATGTTGCATAACCATAGAGACCACAGCATTGTGACGTAGGACAGTATATACATTTGTATTCAGACTCTGTTTTCCTTTCTGTTTTGTTTTCAGCCTGCTAGCTAAGCCACACACACACACATAATATATGTATGTGTGTGTGTATATATATATATATATATATATATACACACACACACACACACACACACTCATTTTATTTCAACATGAAACGTGTTTTCATACTTACTGTCAGAAATTGAGAAAGCTGTTTTTAGGTTCCGGATTTGCCACCCGCATTTTCATGACGTGTTTTATAAAATGGGCCAGTATACAAAATAGTTGCATTTCATGAAGACTGTTTGAAGCTAACAAAAACATCCTAGGTGTTTAGGGCATTCACATGATAAGCATGTTTTTTTATGGTAAGCAACATCAACAGAAAAACAAACAAAAAAATAGAAAACGACTAAATTGGACATATTCATTTTTAATTATGTTTATATTTTTGACCATGTCAGCAGAATCTAAGGAATGGGTTTTTGATGAGGTCATAAACATGTGCATGATCAGGTTGTAAATGGGTTGCAGGAAAGGAGAATTTGAACTTCTTTTTTGAACGCCAAATTTTGAATTTTGAACGCCAAAGGCATTGATATGTGGTCATTCCTTAGGACAGCTAAAACAAATCGCAAATTTTATACTAATATTTGGAGACATTGTAATACATATGTCATGGTCAAGTTCTATGGGTATCAAATGTGTATGTGGAGAACTGAATGAAACTTCATTAACAATACAAGTGTTTTTCTACTTAAAATCGCGGCTACCACCATATTAATTTGCTCTGATATATTTTATTCCTAGTCAAAACAGAAAAGATAACTGCTCTCTCTCAATATTTGCGGCTTTTGTTTTAAGTTTTGTTGGCTCGAAAATATATCTATGTTGTACAACACAAACATAATGCAGTCACTCGTAGCAAATTTCTGTTCAAATGCGCTCTTTACAAGTGAACGCCCGCTCATTCCAAAGGATTGCAAATGCATTTGATCCATTCGTGCTGCTTTGCATCAAACCAATGTACCAGTTTCATTTTCATTGTACATATTTTTGTTAATTTTTTTTGTACTAGAGATTGACTGTGATTGATTTATAATAAGGCCGTGTGTGTAGTAGACTGGGTACTTTTTCTTTATGTTTTTAAACGTTTGCTTAAACGTGTTATAGTTCTTAGTTGATTTTTCTTAGAGTGCATTTCCCTAACACCTAACATTAATCTATCAAGTAGGTGGGTCCTATATCAAAAAAAGCAAAAACAAAAAACAATTACATAACATAAAATTTATTGCTATGTCCCAATGAACTACACCCCAACTCTGTCATAAAAAGGGAATTTGGAATACTGCTTCCTGGTTTTTACGTGGTAATGTGTGGAGTACAGAATGGTGACATGCTGGAACAGCGATGTCATTGTAAACACGTTGATTTAACCCCTGAAGGGTGTCATGCCATGTGTACTAATTATTGGGCTTGAAAAGTAGGTTGCGCTTGTTAAATAAGGCAGTGCGGGGTCACAGTCTTTCAACCGAGATCTGCATGCGGGACATGTTACCAAAGGCTTCTGGAATGGACCAATGTTCTTATGAGATTTGAAAACCAATTGTTTTGTAAAATATTGGCAATTTGCACAGTAATTGTACTGCCCCTCCCCCACGCCACGCCCCCATGCTTCCACTGCAGTGACATGGTTGTGGCTCTCTCTAGACTGCACTGCTACCCATCACACAATGTGTGTTACGCTGACACTCTCTCAAGGGAGGATTCCTTTGTACGGAAGTTTCTAGTTTCACCTTAATCCTTGTGGTGGCTAAATACTGAACTACTCTTCCCCTCTTTCGTCCAGACCCAAAGCTTTTGGACGGACGGAAATGTCAATAACAGAACACACATTCATTTAACATATTGAATGTTTCTACTGCATTAAGGATTAAAACTACTGTTTGTGCCACCTTTATCATGAGTAGATATTGGAGTTTGGATTGCTGGAGAATGAGGGCTGTACCCAATAATTGTTTCTAATGGAACACAAATATCCAGCAGCATTACACACATCACTCTTTGCAGTCGCCCCTGTTTAGGGACTTGTGGTCTTCAAGTTATGTTAGTTTGGCTGTCTCAAGCCCTGTGATTATACACAGATGTAGATATAATCACAGGAGCCAGTGAAAATAGCAGGCCCTTAGGTTGCATCAGCAGAAAAACAAACAAACCCCTATGGTCATGCTTCAGTCTGAAAACTTGTGGTCGACTGGACAGTAATTACAATAGCAATATGTCTGCATTCATACATGTGAATATCCTGACTGCAACATCTGCAACGTCTGGCTGAACGTCTTCACTTGTGTCCTCAGCAACAGGCGTGCATTTTCTTTAATTGCAGTTCAGAATGCATCCTCAAATGCTATGTCAACTTAAAATTCTGCACCGAAAATTCAGCATGGCCGTGCCCCCTCCACTTTAAACTGCCCTCTGAGTTTCCCCCTCAAGAAAAAAACTTGCCTTCCCGACGGATTTGTCTCTGTTTAGTGGATCACCTGCGATGCCTGTTCTAATGACTTGGTGGTGCTCATTTGCTTTCCCAGCACCAGTGTTACTTGCTTTGTTAAAAAAAAAACTTTTACTAAACTTTGGCCAGTTTTTATTTTCATCCCATGACCTCATCAGAACTGCCGTGAATCATATTGTTTCCTCTGTCAACCAAATCACTACATTGAAGTATTGCAGTTGTACAGATCCTACAGATCTTAATGTGCTGGTCTATTGTTGCTCTGCTGTATCTTTTTATGACATCATTTTTTACTTGTTAGACAATATATTGTGACTATGTCCTATGCAAAAATGAACATAAATGTAAAATATTGTATGTTGTCTTATCCTGTATGCATGACTTAGTGACCTTTACATTTGGAAATAAATTGATACATAAAAAGTTGTTTCAATGTCTTGTTTTGATGTATACCGAGTCTCCAGATGCTTCAATATAATGTCATGGAGTTCACCGTTGTGCTGCTGACCATGCACTGTGGTTGTTGCAACATAACAGTGTTAGAAGTTGTGATTTCAGGTAAATGTTTTAAAAAAATAATTAAAGTATTTAAAGTAATTAACCCTTACTCAGAATCACTTGCCTCACAGATTCACATTTAAGTCTATTTTTCAATATTGATTTAAGATTGAGTGTCCATCTCCAAATCAAATTAAGGCACATATATATCAAAGGCACATGGTATATTACTATATTGTATGGTATATCCCTATATTAGCTTTGATTAGTTGCATCAGTTTCCTGGCAGTATTGGCTGTGTAATGGAATGTCACGTGCCGCTCCGCAAAACCCTTTCAAACGGGAATATAATCTGACCACAGTTTGAGTCCCTGCACTCTTGAATTCTTTTTCTTACTGGCCTTTAAATGTGACATCATTTTTAAATTAACAAAGAACGCCGAATTTCACAGCGATGCTCAGTGTAAAAAGAGCACATACATAAACTGCTGACTTCTGTCATTGCACAAGTACCAGCCCAACCAACGTCATCCAATGTACAAAGCATAACCACTGAGTTATTTTTCTCAGGTTTGCCTACACAGTTAACGATACAAGTCCCACTTCCTGTCTGCTCTATTGCTGAAGCAGGAAGTGCATCTCGTTCCCTTTAGTTAACCTATGCAAATGTTTACGGGAACTGATAGCACCATTTTCAATAAACCCAGCTTTGTCTTCGGAGAAGTTTTCACGTCAATGTGGTTTTTGACATTTCACACTGAAACTTCGGATGATTATCAAGACTGGAGCATTTTATATGTTATAATGTCCATATTTAATCATACTTGAGCTAAATGTAAACCAAAACATGACTGAACAGAAAGAAAATTGTAGTGGAATATTTTATTTTTGCTCAGATAAATTGAAAATAAACTTACTTGAAACACAAAAAAAAGAGGAAAATGCTTAGTTTTCCACAGAATGGTGTGATATTTAAGAAACAGACACCAAATTCTGTTGCCAACAAAGCAATGTTGTTTTCGTGTTTAAAAATATGCTTGCCTTGCCTTATAAGAAAAGAGGCCGAACATTTGGGGCAGGTACGGTCTTTTCGCCAAGTAGGCCTTGAGAACACAAAAACAACAGATGTGAAGCTATAGTGAAACCAGGTAATGTGACAATAATTACGTCCAGAATGGAAAAGTGCAGAAACCTGACCAATAAAAGACTCATGGGAATGTTTCAGTAAGTCAGAGGTAAATGACATAACCCCCCCAAAAAAACATTACCCTCACTGTCTTAAGTAGTTCCTTTTTATACTTTCCCTTGGCCTCGTGGTTACCTAGACAATCATATACTGACAGCATTCATGCATTGCAATAAACCGGTTGTTTGTAAAGAGAGGGCGACAAATTATATATAGCAGCAGTTTGTTTTTAAACACTTTGTCCTCCTAATAGGCAGAAGCAGGTCTTTTGTATTCGTTCCCTATGCGCGGATATGTCCTTCCTGAATTTGAATTATTCACTCGCAGAACGTGAAGGAGAAGAAACACTAAAAATAATCGGCGGGCATGCTGGTGCGCACCGCGCTCAGGCTAGTTGTCCGCCTACGGCGTCTTTCTGTGCCAGCCCAAGCCTCCCACATGCCAGGCAACCATGTCAGACAGCCCGCTCTCACTGGCAGCCGCGGCTCACATAGGGAGGGGGGCGTAGCCACAGCAACACAGCCTGTCACATGTCCAGCTTTTTGTCTCCCACTGTTTAAACTTTTGGTGGGAAAGCCATAATCCCAGGGCAAGCAGTGAGCCTCAATATATAGATTTTAGATTTGATTATAGGGAATTAAAATATTTGTGTGTGTGTGTGTGTGTGTGTGTGTGTGTGTGTATATATATATATATATATATATATATATATATATATAATAGCTCAAGAAGTTACCAATTTCACTGTTTTGGGAAGGTTGTAATGGAGTGATACCAGTAAGTAAATGGTAATGTCACGTTCCTCTGCACTCTCTGGCCCAGCTTTTTACTGTCCAGATAAGGCTTTGTTCACTTACCCACAACAAAATAACCTGAAGGAAGGTTCCATTTTCCCACTGTGTATGCTGGAGTCACAGCAAACCACAGCCAGTCATGGATAACAGAAGTATAATCCACGTCCAGGCAGAGGAGGGAAAAAAGCTTTGAGAACTTCATCTTAATGCTTAAGCAAAGTGGATGGAAGTGTTGTAAAAGAGGGCGGGGGTGGGAGGTTTCAGTGTGAGTATTTGTTGTTATTTCTTACTCACTAAACGTTAACAGCAGCATTAAATGTAATGACAGTTCACTGGAGGTCCATTAAGCGTTGTCCATCAGGGAGTCATTAAACTGATGTGTGAGAGCATTTGTACCAGTCGATGTGTGTGGGGACACGGGGCAACGTGCACTGGTGGAAAAATAGCACGACACAAGTCGTGAGGAGGAGGCGGGGCTGTAGTCGTGCTGCGCTTTTGTGAGCTCAGACGAGCGCTGGCAGAGTCTGGATGACTCTCCGTGGGCGGAGCTGCAGTTATCTCTGACCTGCCCCAGAAGGGCCTGGCTTCCACACTGTCCGTGGGCGTCTCTCGCACTGCGCTTTCGCGTACAGGCTGCCCTGGAAACCGCGGCGAAGTAAGGAGGCCAGAGTCTGGGGAAAAGAGAGAGGGAAAAAAAACCCCTAATTTGCACAGAAAACAATGTGTGATTCCTCCTGTAATCTCCCAGAGGGCCGGCACCAGGCTCAGTGCTGGAGAGACTGCCAATACCACCCACTCGCCACCGGCTGGGTTAACAGTCCTCTCTGTTGTGGAACTGGATGTTCTCTGAACGTACAGGCTGTCACTGGCGAACAAGGATTCACTGTGGGCCAGCGTTTTCAATGCGTCTTGTTTCAGTGGTCTTAACGCATGTGCCAGGGTTAAAGCTGTCCTCAGCTCAAACCCACATTCACCTCAAATGTCCTCCATAACACTCTAGTAAGAGCTAAAGGTAGTTTGTTCATGTTTTTACAAATGCTACTCAGGGTTAGACATATTTTAGTGTAATATTTTAGATTAATAAAAATAAAAAAAAGTTTAGTTTTAAAGAGCATATCTAGGAGTATTACTTACATTTTCATTTTGTGATATCCTCGTGTAAAAAGAAAGCAAATAATTAAACTGGATGCCATAAATGATCTGTTCTTAATGAATCTTACACACAGTGTTCAGTTGTTATTGTATATTTTATTGCATCATATTTTATTATTTTGGACATATTTGATGTATAAACACAGTGAGATAAAAGTGACTGATATCCAGTAACTGGTGGATGTGTTAAAAAGACACGTTCCTACAAAAAAGGCGGAAAAAACCTTCCAGTTTTTGGCTGAATTGGAATTTACAATAATTTTTCCCGTTTTGGCTCTAATGAGCTGTTCTGCTGATGTTTAACATAAATATTTATCAAAGACATTGCTATTTGCACAACCGAGGCTGATGATGGGAGAGCAGCAATCAACTGCTGCTAAAGTGACATTAAAGTTAACTTTTTAATTAGTGACTTTGATGAATGGACTTGTCTGGAAATGACTTAGAGCATTGAGCCAATGTGTTCAGCCTTTTATTTTGGGACACGTGTCTCCCTTGCCAAAAACACATGTCCCTTTGCACTTGGGGATCACCTGTAGGTTGTGGACAAACCCATCGATCATTTTTGAGCGTCAGTAAAAAGCGGGTTCACCTCCACTACGGTCCTAACTTGGAAAGCTGAAGTGGCGATGGCACGCCTAATCGTATGGGACAGTTCTTTTCAGGCCTGGAGCCCAAGTGCCCCCCCCACTTAAAGGCGACCATGATGCAGCGCTCACGTCTGAATGGGGCAAGGTTCTGGTGGTCCTCTGGTGACGCTACTCTTCTCTATTCCTTATCCCCTTCCCTTTGTCTTCCTCCTTTCGTTTAAATTTATTCCTCAGTGAGGGCACAGAGAGTGATGAGCCGTGCTGTGCCATGTGTGCGGGTCAGACAGACTGACACGAACGGATCCTATTGCAGTGACAGGCAGAATCAGTCTGTAGGAAGAATGATGGTCATTGTACTGGGTCTCATTCCCGTTCCAGCCCTGTGCTCTTTGCTTGGTTAAAGTTTTGATTCGATCCCAGTCTCTGTAAGACAGGGCAATTCTGGAATTCTGTATTGAGTCGATTGTATTAAAAATTATGTTCCAAAATTAAATAATTGCACTCATGTGAATACTGGTTTTGAAACGGAACTCCGGACTGAAGAGGTTAAAACCAAGTAGTTCAATTGTATTATTTGCAGTAGGTAAATTAAGTTTTAGTTAATGTTTGTTTTATGTCTTAAAAATTAGATTAGCACTATGTGTATATTTGAGTTTCAAATGCAATGTATTGCTATTGCATAGCTGAACTATATTTTTTAGCTACAGGAACTGATCTTAGTGTAAAGAATCTCAGTACTCAGTAATGAATTAGTATCTACAGAAAAATACGTTTTATGAAATGCAAACAGGTCTCTCCGCAGCATCTTCCAGTATTGAATTTTCAGCACGGTTCACAGGTTTTAGGTTGGAAAAAGGTAAAAATAAATAAATCAATAAGACAAAGTAAATATATTGAAATTTCATTTTGAAAATTCAAGTGGGGCACTAGCAAATGCGGCGGCTTCACACTGAGCAGGTTTGGTCCGGTTCTGACTGACAGTAACGGCCATGTGATAAAGCTCCAACGGCCTGATTTCAGCCTACAGACGGGGAATGTCCTCCTTTTTACTCCCCCATGAAATCTCTGCTTTCAGAGGTTTTAATCTTCAGATCCGAGGTAATCTCAAAATAAAGATGCCCTTTCCATACTGCGAGAGAGGCTGCGTGCCTCCGGAACTCATATCTGCTCAGCGGGACGCCGCGGCCTGTCCGAGCCAGACTGGGATTGACTGCTCTGGGTGAAAGTCCGGTAAGAACTTATCTGTGCTGACAGTGTTGCCAAGCAGCGGGGGCAGGATACTCTACCAATATAATCTTTCTTACCATCATAAAAAAATAACACAGATCTATGTTGTTTTAAATGGTAAAATGTTTTTAATTCAACAAATGAAAAAAATGAAATTAACTAGTTTTGATGAAAATTGTTCATTAAAACATACTATTTTGAGGGCAATTATATGGGACGATTTGAATGTCACATCCTTTGTGACAATCACACTATATGGAAAGATATCGATATGTAAATAAATGTTTATGTTAATCTCAAGTAATTTGTGGATATCTGAGCTGACCAATACATGACAGACATCTTCTGGTGATTTCCACGCTGCAGTTATTCCAGCCATATTCTGATATAAAGTCCTGACACCTTAAACCCACGAAGAGTTAAAAAGACCCATTGGTGCATTCCATACCACTGATGTCTCGTGGTTTTAAAATATTTTTTGTATTTTCAGATTGTATTTAAATTTGAACAGATTAGAAAAGATAATCCCCGTTGGTTATGAACCTCCAACTACCTGCCAAAAAGACACACTTCAGTAATTCAGATGACATTTTCACTGGTGCAGGCCACCCGCATACTGACATGTTTATATCCCAGCACTAATTCAGTGGCTGAAAACAAAGACGGGACTCACTGCGATGGAGGACAGTCTAGCACAGCTACAGAGTTTAATTTGGTTGCTTTGATGCACTACATCTTGGGACACGACCCTCGGCTAAATTAAACGACATGTGGCAGTCTATAGCCACGACTTAACACACCACTTCACTTCATTGTAAATTAAAAGTCCGAAGCAGCGAGCTGTTTGAGCGGACAAGTGACCTGATAGACAGCGCTGAGGTATTTCTGACTAAACCCAGTCGCATCTGAACACGCCCTGTCACTCAGGCCCAATCTGAACACTAAAGCTAATGCACTGGTGCTGCATATATTTTATAGTGGGAAACAGAGGAGAAGACATGTTTTACGCAAAGCCCCACAGTTAAATGTACCCTGCCATTCACCTAACTCATGTACGCATGTATTCATTCTAAACTTATTATACTAGCACATTTCCACTCTGCATTTTTAAAATAGGATATATGGTGGTTTTATAGAAACAATTAACAGTCCCACAAATTACATGGTAATATATAAAGCCTTTTTTTTTTTACAGTTTTCCCTTGTGTGATTTTTATGTTTTTTATGAATGTAAATATCAGAATTCATATTGAAATACTGAACACTTTAAATAAAGTAGACAGTGTAGGCAAGTCAATAAGTACCAATTGCTATGTACATACACGTTACAATATTAGCTCATGGTTTCATCGGAATGTCATGTCATCCGAATGTATCTAGTTTTACCCAATTTCTGAACAAAACCCTAACCCCACTCTCTGAAACCCAAATCCAGTCATTGCTTAGTGTAGGCCGACTAGTTAACAATGTGTACTTCCATACCCATGACATAGCATTTGCATCTAAATCGAACAGACAGAGTTGACTACAGTGCAGTCTGAAAAGGTATGTTGCCTACTTAATATAAAGTGTTCCCAAATTTTCAGGAAGTTTTTTTTGTCTTCTTAAGGTTGATTTCTCCCAACAGCCCTGTAGTTAAAGTAACTCACTAAAGTAACAATGTTATCTATAAGAAAAAGCGCAAAACGTCGCTTCATGGCATTTTGTGAAAATAATATAAAAATATTCTTCTATATTACAATTTAACCGTGGCTTTTAAATTCCCAATGTAGTCACATTCTCTAGTCCACAAACAAAATCACACAAACTCTTTTTTTTTTTTAACAATAAACTAATATCTTTGTTGTTTTTTTGTACTATTTACATTGGTACCTACTGTGCAAATTAATAATTTAAAGTAGTGTAAAACTCTCAAATGAATACAAAATAATATTTTACATTTCTAACGGCGTAGTCCATGAACCTGTTACATACAAAGGAAGAAAAAAACGCAGTATATTGAGTACAAACATGAAAGTGAATTGAGAATGAAAAATAAACACAAAAAACCCAGTAAACATCTTTGGCCAGGTGACATTCAATAAAGGAAAGCAAGGTACATAGCATGTAACAACAACACTCCGACACCTGTCAAAACGAATGGCATTTTTACATGAACCGTTTATTGGTTTTTGTTGTGGTGGCCACGGCTGAACAGGCGTTGCTACCAGGCCCTTTCTGCATCTGCTCTGCCCACAGTGTCTAGAGAACCCATTCATTCGCTAACAAAGCTGAAAGGCTCGCACTACATGGGCGCATGCAGTGCGCTGGCATGCAGCGTCGCAGCAGTGTTCTCTGGCCTCTGTCTTGTCTTCTGTGAACGGACGCACATTGCTTTAAAACGCTTACCCGCAACGCCAAAATCGTCCAATGGCGGTGCATTGGGAGTGCCGCCGCCGCCTTCTGAACAGCGTTTCCCTGTTTAGATGGAGCTTGGGAAGCCCAATCGTCCCCTGCCAATTACAAAAAGCCATCGTCTCCCTGCGTCTTGGCGAGGCGCTGCATGCGCCCCGCTCATTAGAAACTTTTTGAGAGCATTGTCTCAATGCTGCGTAACCTGAGAACCACAGATCTGACTTCGAGAATCCCATTACTTTTCCTTTCATTTTGGCACGTGAGTGGTTCACTGGAATTTTAGCTTAATTAAGTGGGTATTATTTAACTTAAGCAGAAGTGATGGAAGAAGAAATCCATTTGTGCACCTTTCAGTGAGAAATGCACTACTACAATGCTGTAGCTGACGACCGGGGTACAAACATAACCAAACGATTTTTAGATTTTTTATTGTGTTCAACCGAAGTCCCCCATACACTTGTCACATTGAGATATACGTGAATAAGCAGCTTAATGAGGAGCTGTGGTTTGTATTCCTTACTTGTGAAACAAATGCTAGTCGTGGACAGTATGGATGCATAGACAAAAAGAGGGTTCAAATAAAGTTTTTCATCAAAAAAACGTATTGCTTTTTCTTTTTTTAAGTCGCCACGGATACATGTACATTGACTTTCTTGTGCAACCCTCTTCAAAGAACAACTAAATTATTCTATCAAGAGTTTTTATCCAGACTGTGCTGTACTGCTTTCTCTCTGGAACTTCAGACGGGGAGGTGAGTGTACGCTGTGTGGCAACTGTCGGTTGAGCTATAAAATGGCATTAACATTTCCCTATGTGGATTCCAGGCTCAAAAATAATATTTTATTCCAAAAACACGTCAAATTAACTTAAATCATAAATAAACAATACCAAAAAAACCCCTGGCCAAAGCTGTAAACTGAATTCAATTGCACTTCCTTTATCAGGTCACCGCGTCCTTCTTTGACATTGAGATAAAGGTAACACGTATAACAGGAACATTGTTCTTATTGTTCTGGCCTAAGGTACACTATTATCGCGTGTTATTCTTACAGCGCTGAGGGCTATTACGTCGCATTCACTCTCAGAGAGCATCTGCGTGGGCGGCCGGGGGAGGGGGGGCGGATTTGTGGGTTATCCGGGCCGCTGCACCTTGCTGTCGCGGTCCCTGCGTTTAAGCTCCTCCCTGTAGCAGTAGGAACAGTAGTTCTCAGTTTCCGGCCTGCCGTAGAAGGAGCAGTTCTCCCTTTTGCAGCGTTTTTGCTGGGGGCAGTAGAGAGGGCACCCCGTGCTGCGGCCTTTGGTTCTGTCGTGGCCCCGCCATGCCCGCGGGGAGTCCGCCTCGGCGAACTCCAGGCAGTCGCGGACATCGTTGGCGTCAAAGCCGTTGGTGTAGGTGTGGGACTTGTGTTCGCCGGGCATATTGTAGGGCAGGGACTCAGGCGCGTTAGAGGTGCGGATCCCTGACATGCGGGCCGGGCTGTAGCTCTGGGAGGAGAGCGAGCGGTTCTGCTGGGGGTAGGTGGCGCAGGTCTTCAGGGTGCCCACCACTGGCTTGTAGGGCTCGTCTAGGAAGCTGGAAGGCTGCAGGTGAATGACGCTGTGTCTCTGAATGGGCGGTGTATGGCTATAGTGGGCGGACACAGGGATGGGCCCGGGTTTCTTAGCACCATTACTTGGGGAGGAGTAGGGAGCAGGTGTGGGACTCTGCCTCTCCTGCGACCTCAGAGCCACCTGGGAGCTATGGCTTTGGTGCAGAACCGGGGAGCAGTCCTCGTGCGGGGAGCCCTCTGACTTCTCCCGTTGGGAGGTGCTTTCCTGCTCCGGTTTCTTGGGAGTCGGGCCATTAGCCAGGGGCTTCTTCTCGGCCTCCTTTCGCTTCTGCTCCTGCTCGGTGCTGAAGCGCTCCTGGGCGCTGCTCAGGTAGAAGCTGATCATCTCCTCATGGAACTGGTGTCGGTGGCTGGTGAGGAGCAGCCCGCCGAAGATGAATTTGCGCTCGCCCTGCATGGCCGCCCGCAAGATGTTGAGGCTGAGCTTCACGTCCGTGCTGTACTTCCAGTGGTCCGGCCTGCCCGACGCGCCGCCCCTATCCACAGGGGAAGCTCCCGAGGCCCTCTCAGTAGGAGAAGGGCTGGTGGTCTTCTCTGAAGAGGACGTGCTGGCCGACTGCCCCGACTCCTCTTTGTTCTCTTTGCGGGATTTGGCCTCCTTCTTTTTTGCCCTGTCCCCGTTCTCCGCACTCCTGCCGCCGCCGGAGTTGGACTTGCCGATCTTCCCATGCACCAGACCCCCCAGACCCCCCATGTTCTTCTTCAGCTTGATGCCCAGGGTTTTGCTGAGGCTTCCCAGCTTGTTGGCCACCGAGTCTGTGCGGTTCTTGTCCTTCTCCTTGCGCTGCTTGTCCTTCTCCTTCTCTTTCCCGGTTTTGCCGTTGTTGACGTTGGAGTTGCTGCCGACAGACTCACGGTCCGAGTCCATGGAGTCCGCCAGAGACTGAACATCCTCTCCTGCCGAGGCTGTGGGCGACTCAGGCTGAGCCAGGGGAGCCTGTGAATGGGAGCAGATCAGGGACTGAGAGAAGACCCACTTCTGGGAATGCACAAACACACAGATGATGCAATTCAACTCTCATTAAACTAGCTCTGATATATGAACTACAAAGTGGTAAACACATAATATACACTGCGTAGCACTCCTGAATTTTTACCGTCAAAGATTTATGCCCTGGCTTGTTGGAGCAAGCATGCAAAGATGTTCCAAAAAAACACCTTAATGAATAATATTAATGCAAATGATCCTCAAAACAAAGTGATTAAATAGGTACCCTTGTTTCCGATGGAATTCGAATCCATGTTACATTCATGTAGTTGTGCAGGAGGTTGAGTTTGGCTTCCAGAGACAGGATGAGACTGGAAAGAACAAACACTGGCATTATAAAAACACAGTGGAGGTTTCTAATTCTGACAACAGAGGGAGGGATGTGCTGTTGATATGTTAATAAACTTCAACAGAAAGAAAACACATCAGAGGTGGCATTGAACAAAACAACAATAGAGAACGGCATACTCTGGGACGCACAACGTGACAGTCTGACCCGACCGGTACAAATTTATAAGGCCCAATAGCGACCGGAATGAAATGCTCTTCCCACAAAGCAAATCATCTTTTTTTTTACGTGTCACATTTTTAATGTGCCTGTCTCATTCAGACACACACAAAAGGTTTCTTTGCCACGGATTATATTAGCATGAGGCATAGGCTATTATTACAGTGTGTGGGTAGATGCCCCTTTCATGGACATTGTCTAAAAGTTAAACTCGGTATGACTAGTTCTCCCTGTTTGCTCATCTGTTGGTTGTCACCTGCCCCAAAGCTGACAGCATTGCAAACGTTTTTTCACCGGGTGATCTATACGCTCCACAACATTGTTACAGTTTCCAGGAACCAGGATTCTTCCCCTCATTTAATGAGCCTATCATGGAGAGATGAATCTTAATCAGACTGAAAGATCTTAGAAGTGCTCATATTGAACCTATCCAACTATAACAACTGCTTAGAGCTTCTTGGTTTTCTAGTTTTCACTGGATGCCCTCAGAGATCCGTGACGCTCCTGCCCTCCCTTTTCAACACGCTTCAGGGCCGTTCTTGGGGCCGCGGGAGGCTTCCCTGCGTCTGGGGGCCTGAGCCACTGCGACTCACTTTGCCAGCTTGGCGTTGTCACTGTCGTCCCTCCCCCACTCCCAGTCCTTCCCTGGGTCCACCGCAAAGTGGAGGGCCAGCAGCCTGTGTTCGGAGTCAGTCAGTGGAATAACAGCTGGAACAAAGGACAGGGTGGGGGTTAGATTGCGAGCAGGGGCTGAGGGGCCTCCACGCCAGCCTCTCCTTCATGCCTCCCCTTGCCCCTGCAGGTTTATCCCCGTTACGAGAGCACGACTGCTTTGCCTCAGATAAATGACTGTGTGATAGAAAAGGCCTTTATCGAGGATGGTAAAAGCGATAATCACAATCGGCGCCGTTATTTTCTATCTGCCTTTATTCTGTCTACACCCTGTTGTAAGGATGTAGAGTTGAACGCTAAATTAAATGCAGCCAAATCTCAAGCGTGTGATTCTTACGCAGTTAGTCTCTTTTCTGCGTTGTGTAACCCTAACAACTCTTTAACACTACAAAGAAAGCAGGAGTCGACCAGAAGTGGCGGATCCCTCCAGTCTCCTCTCCGATTGTGCAACAAACAGACATATCTTCACATGACAGGGGTTGACCTGCTGGCTGCTTAGCAGGTTCCACAATGTACAGAATGTGCACTCATTTTACCATGAGTCACATCAGGGATAAACTGTGTGAGTCAGTGTGTGTGCGTGTGTGTGTGCGTGTGTGTGTGGATAATGTACAAACATATTGTGGCAAGGAAGATACCTCCACAACCGAAGCCAATGACAGACACATACAGACTACCAGTGGTGTGTTCCATATTGACTTTTTATCAGAACTACAGAACTCCTTAGAGGTTCTGGAAATGAAAACCAGAACAAGTGTTACACTGGTAGAACTGGATTTATCAACTCCTAGATCATAGTAACAACAATCCTTATCTATGAACAGCCTTAAATTCTTCTTTTTATATATATTTCAATACATATAAAAAATGTATCTACAGTTATAACATACAGCAACGTGTTTGTGTAAAAGAGTGATGATTTGTTACAACAGCTTGGCAGGCTTGGTAAGCAGATTCCCTGTGGTGGACGAACACATTTTCTGCCTCATTTAGCCAACATCAGGGACACATTTGACACAGCTACCAGTCTGTGCAAGTCAAACGCATGAACAATGAGAGCCAGAGCTTATGTCTCGAAGCACCATGGATTTCAGAGAAAACAATGTACACCTGTTTGCATTGGAAATAGTATGACTGCAGTGCGCCTGAGTCAGTTGATTAGGAAATAGTCCAAAAATACCTGTAACGAGGGCAAGGGCTGGGCCAGTGCTGGGCAATAACAGATCAGGACGCACTGCATTGGAAAAGAACCCCCAAAAGCAGCTGAGCCAATGTAACAATGGAAATAAAAGCATAGCGAATGTGTCACACAAAAGCCTGCAGGGAGGGTGGGGCGCAGAAACTTAGGGGGAACTTTCGGAACACAGAGGGAATGAGAAGTGAGAGCTGGAAAGAGGAAACAGGGTAGCACTCCCACCAAACGGCCTCTTCACTTCAGGCGGCAGGTCCCCGAAATGCAGCTGTACGCCACCACGCTCTGATCTGGACCTGCAGCATAAGCTGTTCCCATGTTGCTCGGGTACGGGTTCCAGGCTAGCCACTGCTAATTTTGCCCTGGAGGAATCCGAGTCAACTGTGTGTACTATTCCATTTGGCAGTCGGCGAACTGTGTCCTGGGACGACCTTCCCAAACTCCCTCTGCCTCCTTGACGTCACGGCCCTCCCAGAAACGAGAGCGGCACGCCAGCTGTTATTGGGACAGCTCTTCGGAGAGCTTAGAGGGTAGCGGTGAGGAGGAAATGACAGGGCAAGGCTGGCAAGGCCAACAGAGACGTAAGCGGGTAAACAAGGAAGGCCAACCTGTGCTGTCCTGACCTGCCGCTACATGCCCCCCCTGTTATCAATCTCCTGTTTCACATTCAAGGGTAAACAAGGTGAGCAACACACAGGGGTCCTTTCATCCACTTTGACAATCAGAACGCCAGACAAAACAAACTGTAGCTCCACGCAGAAAGTCACATCTGTTGCTAAAGCATTGGCCGGAGCACTATGCATATTCAACCTGCTACAAAGGCTGAGGCCATGGTACCGTGATTAATATTCTAACAGTTCTCGACTTGATGGTTAAAATTCCAGTGAACCACAGAAAACCTTTTAGTTCAAGGGAAGGTCAACTGAGGTAACACCTACACTTCATAATGACGTCTGAGACGACTTGACTAAAGCCAGAAAACAACTGCCACTGTGCTAAATGCAAACTGGCTGGCATATAATAGACATGAAACTTTACCATTGAACTATTGAAGCCTTGTTTGATCAGCAGGTGCTTCCTCCTTCACCAGCGCTAGAAGGTTGATACAGTGATGCCCTCTGGTGGACATGGGAGAGAGTCCAGCACAATCATAAACAGAACACCTAAATATCTCTCCGCTGCTAAGCTGTATCAGCGACAGAATTCATAAATTATATATCTATTTTCAATGAAAGTTCAGCTGGAAAAACCTTAGTGACGTGCTGACACATGGGTCATTCAGCCTACGTGGTTTGGAAGTCAGGTATGTGTTGAATGAGTTTCGGAATGGTGAAAAGTCTATAAAATAAAAATTCAACAACCAGGAGTTTAGATGTAAAACCTGAAAACCAAAGTCTATTTATAAACAATGCCTATATACTGCATGGGTCAAGCCCTCAAGTACCTTCCTGAACCCCAGCAGAAAACAAGCATCCAGAAAAGCTGGTATGATTTCAGAAATACAAGTCATTCAAACAAACAAACAAAATTTGCTTGGTCCTTTTAACCAGAACTACAAAACTGCAATTATACTTGATGCAAAAATAAGTGGCAAGAACAAGTGACAACAAAACACAACCGATCAAATGACCTACATGGATATCTATAATCTTCACAATTTGAAGATTTGTGACACAGGCACCTGAATGAGAAGGGGGAGTCACCAGTCCAATGTGAAAAACCCTAAAAACGCCTGCCCGTGGAGAGTGCAAGAGCCAGGTGGGGATATAAATACAGGATAGTTTGTGGTGTCTGGCACGGCCCAGATGTGGTCTGCATGGCCTAGCGGCGCCCGCTCAACCCTAATTAGCAGTGGCAGAGCATGCGCGCCTGTCTGGCACCTCTACAAGACATCTCGATGCGTCAGGGCAGCAGACCGCGTGGCCTGTAATCATGTCTCTCACCGCTAAAGCATAGCGGCCCCAAACATGCCACGGTTTATTCGTGCTAACAGCACAGGGTTTGGCTGACCGTGTCCAGGGTTGTTTTAACTGGTCCTTGCTTGGACCCGTTCATTAAGTACCCAGTCTATACTTCAGCCCCATGCAGTGACCGCTCAATGCTCTCTCTGCCTTGTTCAGAGGCCATCCAGCCTGCACTTTCACCTGGCCAATGACTACCAGTTGCATACCAAGGTATCTGCCGTGGCGGCTCAGGATCCAGTGTGTTCTGTGCCAGGTGTGTTTGTACTTGGTTCAGTGCCATGACGTGACAGGTCAGAATCTAGTGTGCACGTGTTCTGTGCCAGGTCTGTTTGTACCTAGCTCTCTGCTGTTATGGGTCTGAATCTAGTGTGCACGTGTTCTGTGCCAGGTTTGTTTGTACCTAGCTCTCTGCTGTTATGGGTCTGGATCTAGTGTGCACGTGTTCTGTGCCAGGTCTGTTTGTACCTAGCTCTCTGCTGTTATGG
>JAOYSI010049839.1:12935-23442 GCA_025775065.1 Hiodon alosoides | reverse complement strand
TACTAAACCTCCACGGTGTCCGAGCAGAGGGACGCTGTGATGGTACTAAACCTCCACGGTGTCCGAGCAGAGGGACGCTGTGATGGTACTAAACCTCCACAGTGTCCGAGCAGAGGGACGTTGTGATAGTGCTAAACCTCCACGGTCTCCTCCTTTGCCTGCCTGATGTGGCATGCCACATTATTGATAGAGGACTGAAACTCTGCATTGCCTCTGCATTTCTCTAACACCCCCTCCCTCCCCCCTCGAAGGGGGAAATTACATTTGTAACGCTGCGTCTGTCCCAGAGGGAAAGGGCGCCTCACTGTCCTTTTCTTATCGGTTTTTGGGATACTTAACTGTGTGCGTGCGGCACTGCTGCGCGCGGGCCGGTGTGCAGGGGAAAGCAGGAGTGAGAGAGCGAGAGAGAGAGCGAGCGGGCGGGCGGGCGGGCGAGCGAGGGGCAGCTCTGCACCGCACCCGGTTCTGCTGACTGCAGGGAGCACTAGTTGGCACACTCCACCAGTACGTCAGCACTCGAGGTAAAGATGAATGAAAAATCAATCAGATTGACTGCAGTGTAAGCCCCGCACAACTCTAACCCAGTTTCCTTTTGCACATTTCCGGAGCAGGTGCAAGCGCTCTTTAAGATGGTAAGTCCCGTTTTCCTCGGGATATATTTAGTTGCGTGAGGAGGGGGGTGAACGTGCTGGGATATGCAGTGTCAAAGTTTTCCCTGTCTCTGAAAGCTGACGGAGGAATGCCTGCCTTGTTCATGTGAATTGCTCCAAAGTGTGGGTTTGTGTTTTTCCTCTGTTTTTTACTTGATCTTTCCTTGAATGTTTCATGCTGCGTTGAGCAGATCGGAAGTCGTGTTCTCTGTGGGTTTTAGGATTGAACTCCCTGGGTTTGTCGGAAGTCAAATGCTGTGTTATCAGTGATGAGGATCTCTGTGCTATTCTCGGCAGCCCATTAATTCCTGTTCTGCTTTATGTGATGAAGGATTGCATTGCCATTGAAGGACACTGTGAGGACTGCAACGTCTTTATTTCTCAGGCTGGTTCCTGCAGACGGGACTGTTAAGGGGGCCGGGGGGGGTTGTAATAATCTGTGTCGTACATGTGCTCGCCTGCGTTGTTCTTCAGCACTTCACCATGTGTGAGCGTGACGTCTCACTCTCCAGGCGGTTGTTTTTAACGAGGACACCTTTCGGGGTGTGTTGAAACTTTTCTGCTGCCTCCTGCTGTGTGAACTGGAAAACTGCGGCGCTTTATGATGATGTGGTCAAAGTTGTGTTTCTGACCCGCTGTGTTCTGTGTTCTGTGTTCTCTCCTCTGTTGCAGTGAAGAGGCCCCCCCGGTGCTATAAAAAAATGACCACGCTGCTTCTCTTCGCTCTGCTATCCATGAGCCTGGCTGACAGCTTTGACCAGGCGTACAGCGACCTGGAGACCCACCGAACCATCTACCTGTCAGGTAGGGCGGACTTTGGAGGGTGTAGGCTGGACTAGCGGTTTCAGCTGCAGGGGGGAGCGTCTCTCCCCCTGTAATGCAGCAGCAGGCTCACGCTGGCTCTCTGGAATGTTTCCGGCGCGGTTGTTGGGGTGTCACTTCAGCGATACGAGCAGAAGCCGGCCCTCGCTTCATATCACGCTTGTTTCCCGTCAGGCGTCAAACGATAAGGCTGGCTTTGCAGTGTTTCAACCCCCTGTGTTATCTATCGATTGTGTTGGCTAGGCATGCTATCTCCCATTGACAAGAAAAACAAATGACAAGAGCGGTCTGTGTTTACACTATCGTTCAGCCATAGTGTGTTTCTCATCCCCAGCAGACAAAAATAAAAACCCAAAGAATGGCCATTTTGTGGACATTAATCCAGTTCCTTCAGCCTGTGTGTAAATAATTAATGATAGCCTACAACATTTCAGCCTTTGGCTTCCATCTTTACAGGCCAGTTCCCAGGTACTCATGGGAGAGGGGCTCAGTCACATGGTAGCATGCTCCTCCTACTGATCTCACACCCTACTGATCTTCTACCTCTCACGCCCTACTGATCTCACACCCTACTGATCTCCCACCCTACTGATTTCCCGCCCTACTGATCTCACGCCCTACTGATCTCCTACCTCTCACGCCCTACTGATCTCTTACCTCTCACGCCCTACTGAGCTCACGCCCTACTGATCTCCTACCTCTCACGCCCTACTGATCTCCTACCTCTCACGCCCTACTGATCTCACACCCTACTGATCTCACGCTCTACTGATCTCACGCCCTACTGATCTCCTACCTCTCACGCCCTACTGATCTCACGCCCTACTGATCTCCTACCTCTCACGCCCTACTGATCTCCCACCCTACTGATCTCACGCCCTACTGATCTCACGCCCTACTGATCTCCTACCTCTCATGCCCTACTGATCTCACGCCCTACTGATCTCACGCCCTACTGATCTCCTACCTCTCACGCCCTACTGATCTCCCACCTCTCATGCCCTACTGATCTCACACCTCTCACGCCCTACTGATCTCCCACCTCTCACACCTCTGTAGGTGTGAGTAACACAACGTGTGGTTGATGTGCTCGTGAGCTAAGATCCAAGAGCCAAATTGATGAAGAAGTTGGATTGGCACTCTATTTCTGTCCATAAAAATCTCCATCCTATTCATTATATTGGGGATCTATTTTTATTAGTACATTTCCTGTTTCTAGGCCAGCTAGTAGAAACTACAGAAACTGGCTTGCTAGGGAAGAATTTAATGAATATTACTGCCACTATGAAGAAGATAATCATTGCCAGCAAACTTTGCAAAAGAAAACTATATAAACAAACTGGAATAATTGAATTAACTCATGTTAACTAAATGACTTAATCAGATCACCCACCCCTACTTACCTCTCGTTACACTCTTGCTAGCAACAGTACATCATAAGCGACAGTGGATTATGTAAACTGTTTTTGGGCAGAGTATTGAAGGTGTAAAGAGTTTGTTAGGCCTGCCTGTGATGTTACAATGACCTTGAGAAACTGCTGCTTTGAGATTAAACTTCATAAAGAACACAATGATGCACTCTGGCTGCGTGTTTGAAGAGCTTACTGCTGATAAATCCTCAGAATGGGACGCTGATTTTAGGAGAAATGTAAGACACTGACGTCTGCTCTGCACGGCACCCCTTTCATCCGGACAAAGGTAGCTGTGGCTGAAACGGCCTATTCCTGAGCACTGCAGGGACACAAATCGAGATTAGCACAGATTTTCTGGGAGAACAGCAGCACAGAATGTAGTGGGTGTGGTGTGATAGATGAGATGTTCAATGACCAATGGAAGTCTGTAATGGGAATTGTGTCCGAATGCGTACTTGTATAATTCTATAAATAATTCTTTAAAGCCTATATGTAGGCAGTTGTTTATAATTCTGTAGTAGGATTGCTGCTGGACATATACTATGTATCTGCAGAACAATACAACCTAGACAGGGTTCTATTTTTACGCCTGATTTTCTTTAAGGAAAATCAGGAGGTTGTCCCCTAAGAATTGCCAACACAACGTAATGAGCGTTCTTACACCAAGAGGCTGTCTGATACCGGTCCTCACTGAATGGCTCTCTCAGATTGCCGTTTTAGTTTTGTATGTGAATTTAACAAGTGATTCACAATCATGCTGCAGGAAACACCACAGTTACATCATGTCATGTTTCAGGATACAATAACACTAACACTTTTATAGTACGGTACTGAGGTACGGTACTGCGTTTAAAATGTGCCAGACCCAACGATAATTCTCCAAACAAATGAGACTTCAGGTTAACCTGGTCCTTGAGAGACCCTTACTAAAGAGGCAAGTTAACCTCTTACCAATTATTTACCAAAGTAAATATCTACTACCGTTACCGAGTAGTTGTAAAAAATGTATTATTAATTATAAGAGGTATGATGATAATTGGTCTTTACAGATCTCTCTGTGTCCGTTTGTTGAAAAAATCTTGCTTCCTCATCTGTTTCCCATTTCTACGCTTTTCTTCACAACTACTGCAAGTGAACACTCCACCAACTCACTGTGTCACGACTCACTGTGTCACGACTCACAGTGTCACGACTCACAGTGTCGCGACTCACTGTGTCGCGACTCACTGTGTCGCGACTCACTGTGTCACGACTCACAGTGTCACGACTCATTGGTCTGGATAAGTTTGTCTGCCCGGTTACTTATTCCAGTGGTATTGTACGTACAGAGTTCTGTACGTACAAATTTACTGTCACTTTACTATCACTTTATTATCACTTTACTATCTATGTACAAATGAGAATCTCTTCTTGACTTTGGTCCTTGGACTCTTGCTGATTTCTAAAATGAATTAAGTACATTTCAGTAATGATACTTTGCTAAATTGTTATGCGCATGTAATGAAACTTGCTGGCTTTGCTAAACCGAAGCATTTACTGGTCCTGAAGTAAATTGTGTTTGAAACGCCACTGATTTGAAGGTGGACTTGTGTGATAACCCTACTAAATAGATGTACATGATACCTGTTTAATGATACATTAAACGTAAATAAAAAATAAATTCTAACCGTCCCTAAATTGTCCTTACGTTTCAAAATTTCAGAAAATGGGCCTCGTCTTTCAGTCGTTACTGAGCAGGCCAAGGTGATCTCTCGCCGCGGGGGCAACGCCACTCTGCCTTGCGCGTTCCACCGCGACCCCTCCTCGCCTGCCAACCCCAAGCTGAGGATAAAATGGACCAAACTGACATCCGACTACCTTCAAGAGATCGACGTGTTTGTGGCCATGGGTTTCCACAAGAAGAGCTATGGTAACTTCCACGGCCGTGTCCACCTGCAGGGAGCCGGCGACAACGACGCCTCTCTGGTCGTCACGGAGATCACGCTCCAAGACTACGGCAAATACAAGTGCGAGGTCATCGACGGGCTGGAGGACGACACTGGGGTTGTTTCACTCGATTTAGAAGGTTGGTTTCCACCAGACCAACCCCTCTCTGGTTACCGTCCTACACCTCTGCTACACACTTACACACTGCTGTTGCCTGGACAGCTATTTGGAAAGTTCCAAAAGCATTTTATATGCATTTTTAAATAATTTTTTGAAATATTTACTGTTAATGCTTTTTAAAGGGTAGTCTATAAAATGTATATAATTGCAGAGTATGGTTTAAAGAACTGTCTCGTTCACTGCTGTGAAAATACTCTTACTGCTTTCCAAACCAGTGTGTTGAGATGAATATTTTGTGTGCCATATTTTGTGAGTGAACGTTGAATTGAAAATGAGATTAATAAAACATTACCGTCCCAACACTCTTGGCAAAGCCGACGTTGCTAGCCAGACTTGGCACATGGGTTACAGTAGTAGGGTTTCCAGGACAGAAGCCAGATCGCAGGCAGCAATAAAACCCACTGCTGCAATCAGTGATGGTGAACACTAAGGTCAGTGTTAAGGGGAGTTATTGTTAACACTAAGGTCAGTGTTAAGGAGACTTATTGTTAACACTAAGGTCAGTGTTAAGGGGACTTATTGTTAACACTAAGGTCAGTGTTAAGGGGACTTATTGTTAACACTAAGGTCAGTGTTAAGGGGAGTTATTGTTAACACTAAGGTCAGTGTTAAGGGGAGTTATTGTTAACACTAAGGTCAGTGTTAAGGGGACTTATTGTTAACCCTAAGGTTGATGTTAAGGAGAGTTATTGTTAACCCTAAGGTTGATGTTAAGGAGAGTTATTGTTAACACTAAGGTTAATGTTAAGGGGAGTTATTGTTAACACTAAGGTTGATGTTAGGAGGAGTTATTGTTACATTGACCTAACTCAACATTTTTCTCGTCACGTGTTATATATATAAAGATATTCCCAAGACGCTGATTCCTGGGTTCTGCAGCGCTGTTCATAGATGACATAGATTGCCGATAACAGTTTAAATGTCACTGGCTTAGACTGATCGATGCAGACTCAGGTGTTCTTCTACTGACTATATCCCCTGGGAGATTCATTAGCAAGCACAAACTGATATATTTCCACCTTTAAGATTGTAATAGAGTACACATTGAATCTGCTGAGTGTGTGTGTGTGTGTGTGTGTGTGTGTGTGTGTGTGTGTGTGTGTGTGAGAGGGATCCTTAACCTGAAAATGTGAATTAGATACTGATATTGTTAATAATCATAGAAAACCCAGAACTTACCTCATGGACAGGAGCTGTGCTTCAGAGGTTATGCAGGAGATGAACAGAACCGGCCCATTGCAGGGTAATGAAAATAACCATAGACTAGAATATAACTTTAATAGCTTGTCATTGGTTTAAATATACATAGAATCTACATTCTCTCTATTTGCCACACATATACACACCACCCTTCCTCCTTGTAATAAAATTAAATTAGAAATTGGCCTGGGTTTAAAAAATCCTTTTTGAATGGTTGGTGTTTGAGTGGACATCGCTGATGTGCTATTCGTTAGAAATTAGTGAGGTTGTAATCAGAAGAGAGGGCGACCCCTCTTGTGAAAACCTTTTTCACAGGCCGCCCTTGTGTGATATTGCGAAAGCTAAATATAGAGATACTGGTACAGCATGACAGCAGGCGGACTGCCGTTGATAAATTATTGGAGTAAATTCTCCTGCACACCTTCCTAGCATTTTCATTTAAACAATTCACAGGGATTGATTAACACTCTACTTCACAGGCATTGATTGACACTCTACTTCACAGGGATTGATTAACACTCTACTTCACAGGGATTAATTGACACTCTACTTCACAGGGATTGATTAACACTCTACTTCACAGAGATTGATTGACACTACTTCACAGGGATTGATTAACACTCTACTTCACAGGGATTAATTGACACTCTACTTCACAGGGATTGATTGACACTACTTCACAGGGATTGATTGACCATCTACTTCACAGGGATTGAATGACACTCTACTTCACAGGGATTGATCGACACTACTTCACAGGGATTGTTTGACACTCTACTTCACAGGGATTGATCGACACTACTTCACAGGGATTGTTTGACACTCTACTTCACAGGGATTGATTGACACTACTTCACAGGGATTGATTAACACTCTACTTCACAGGGATTGATTGACACTACTTCACAGGGATTGATCGACACTACTTCACAGGGATTGATTGACACTACTTCACAGGGATTGATTAACACTCTACTTCACAGGGATTGATTAACACTCTACTTCACAGGGATTGATTGACACTACTTCACAGGGATTGATTGACACTCTACTTCACAGGGATTGTGTTCCCCTATTTCCCACGGATGGGACGCTACAACCTGAACTTCCATGATGCTGAGAAGGCGTGCCAAGACCAGGACGCAGTGGTGGCCTCCTTTGACCAGCTGTACGATGCCTGGAGGGGGGGACTGGACTGGTGTAACGCGGGCTGGCTGAGCGACGGGTCGGTGCAATACCCCATCACCACCCCCCGAGAGCCCTGCGGGGGCAAGAACACCGTCCCCGGGGTGCGAAACTACGGCCTGCGCGACAAGGAGAAAAACCGATACGACGTCTTCTGTTTCACCTCCAACTACAGAGGTGAGCGCTCAACCGCAGTACTCACAATCTTTATCCCTGATCTATCTTCCCTGCCGAGAAACGTTTCTGAACTTTCTTTGATTCTCTAGGGCGTTTCTACTACCTGATCCACCCAACCAAGCTGACGTACAGCGAGGCCGCGCAGGCCTGCCTCAAGGACGGCTCCCAGATGGCCAAGGTGGGGCAGATGTACGCGGCGTGGAAGTTGCTAGGCTACGACCGCTGTGACGCCGGCTGGCTGGCTGACGGCAGTGTGCGTTACCCCATCTCCCGGCCCAGGCGGCGCTGCAGCCCTACGGAGGCCGCCGTCCGCTTTTCGGGCTTCCCAGACAAAAAGCACAAGCTGTACGGCGTTTACTGCTTCAAAGGGTACTGAGTGGGGAACAAACAGCAACAGCAACGTTAGAATGAATATTTCACTTTACAAAAATATGAAAGGAAAACGCTGATTCGTACCTGGGCGTTACTTTTAACACATTCAAACTGTGATACTTTTTTTTTTTAATACTGTTAGACAAAAAGTTAAGGAAAGGGATCATTTTCATACTATGACTAATAAAGGATTTTTTTTGTAAATTGAAGCTAATGTTATTTCATTGTGAATCATTTTAAGATATTTTAAATTAATGTAATTGTATCTGAAGGTCTATATAAAAAGTAGCATTACAGCAAAATTGAGGGGAGAGGGTCGACAGGTAAACAGATAATGTGACCCCCATTTACACGAGCAGAAAGCAGGTAAACGCTTCTGTGTTCCGGATCATTTACACGAGCAGAAAGCAGGTAAACGCTTCTCTGCGTTCCGGATCATTTACACGAGCAGAAAGCAGGTAAACGCTTCTCTGCGTTCCGGAACATTTACACGAGCAGAAAGCAGGTAAACGCTTCTCTGCGTTCCGGATCATTTACACGAGCAGAAAGCAGGTAAACGCTTCTCTGCGTTCCGGATCATTTACACAAGCAGGTAAACGGGACAGCTTAGTTGGTTGAAAGAATCCGTTCAGCGATGATATGGGATGGATGTGATCTGGACCGAAGCTGATAACAATGCTGTTATGCGATGTTCTGCCATGGAACGCTGCCTGTCTGCGCTCACAGTAAATGTAGCTATTCTGAACAATTCCAAAGCAAAGTTGCCTTTCCACTATTGTCAGCTGACTAAGAAAACACAGCGGACACTGAGAAGAAAAGGAACCAAGTTGTCACTTACTAAAGTCATTTTAAAAAGCAGCCCCTATTAACAGTTTCACGTTAATTTGGAGTTGCTCCTGTTCCGTTTTATTGTGGTTATTTTAGGTTATATGTCATTAACTCAGGGCAGTTATCAAAAACAACTGCTGGGCAGCAAAGAGAGTGCCAATTAAATAGAAACATTGAAGAAATATGTTCTAATCATGCCGCTTTGTTACAAAGTATGTTATTGTTTGGTGAGTTGGAATGCCATGAGGTTGACCGTTGTAGCCATTGTGGAAATACTGGCAGAAGGGCAGTATTATGAAGTGAAATACTTTTGTTTTAGTGTTTTATGCTAGGGTATAGGTAACAGGGCGGACAGTCAGGTGACCCCAAACAAATCAATGTCGTGTCTCAATACATTTTTAAGCCATAATATGTACAAAATTAAGTTTCCCCTATTATGCTTGTGTACATGATACACTTGATAGGAGTTTTGTTTGTATCTATGTTACGTCCTTTTTTGTCCCTAAGTTAAGAAAAAAATAAAACAATTAAAGAGAGAAACTGGTTAAACGGCTTGTTCTTTATTTTGTATTCTTATTTCTGCCAATTTCACGATGACTAATTAAAAAGCAATTTAACTATTGAGGTCTTCTCTGGGATTTGATTTTTATGAAAATAAAAATTAAATTATTATATTGTGCTTGGTGGTATAATGTAATCATAAACTAGGGGACACAATCACACAGTGTTCTCATTCAAAGCAGTTTAGCGAGTGACGCTCTCTAAGTAATTATGTTGTCTCCATGTTGCTCTTTGTTTTTACCAACTCAGCATTCGCAGTTTATTCCGATTTTGAATCAGAGGAAATAACACAAATGATTCATTTTGGGTGCAAAGAGGGGGGAAAGTTTTGGTTGGTAATGTACGGTGTATTTGCCCAAATGATGTTTGCGTCTATTCCCAACGGAACCCGAGATTTACAATGTCAGTTTGGGCTCTACGGGTATCCTGTTTTGAAATGATTTCTCAGCACTGAAGGTAAAAACACAAGTTGAAAATCAGAATACTACTTCTTGTTTGTTTAGTTGTTTTGTTTTTTTTACTTCCAGAGATCTTAAAAATAAAAATGATCTTTGCTTGAATGCGTGACATTTGGGTTTTGACGTGAGGGGAGACTTGCATTTAAAGACTTCATCTCTTTTACAAAATGTCAAAAAATGTCAGGAACACAGCGGTCTCCTAAGCGATGGTTTCAAATTCTGGGAAATATCAAAAGGCTTGTGTTCCCAGGAGGCTGTGTGTTCACAACCCAAACTGGCTGAGTTGTGGCACCCCTGATGACTGAACAGCAGGTGAGAATAAGGGAGAATCGTTTTGGAAAGAATGAGTCCAACTTCTCTCGATTTAAAGGCAAACGGGGGTCAGCCTTCAGGCACTGAAAGACAATCAGTTAAACATTTCAGAGCCATGGTTCCGTTTACTTAGAAGATTTTTCTTTTGTTCCTTACAACAACAACAACAGTCTTAAATCAGCTCACACAACACTTTCTGTAATGAAAGGATAAGTTAACAAATAACCAGTACAATAAAAATCACGTCAGTCTCTTTTGGGGGGCGGGGCCACACACTCCGTCCTCCAAATCCCACCTCATCCAGTGCTCTGTTCTGCAAAGAATGTTGTCTGTGGTGGTTGTCTGTGGTGGTTGTCTGTGGTCGTTGTCTGTGGTCGTTGTCTGTGGTGGTTGTCTGTGGTGGTTGTCTGTGGTCGTTGTCTGT
>JAOYSI010049828.1:2282-26103 GCA_025775065.1 Hiodon alosoides | reverse complement strand
TTTTAATTTTATTTTTTGGGATGATTCTTGCCCCCCCCCCGTTTTGTTAAAGGGTTTCTGTAGATGTGTTGTGTTGATCACCATGGTTGTATGGGACACCACTTGTGACTTTTCCGAATCTCCCGCCTCTTTTTTTTATTTATTTAATTTTTAATATAAATCCTTTGGGATGGATCATTTTGACCCATGTCTGTCATCACTAATGACATTAACTAGCGCTACACTTGGCGGAGTTGCATCGGCATCCAACTTGTTGGGTTAGGTTTTGGCATGGAGGGGTTCGGGTATGTATGGAGTGGGAACTGGGGGGTTGGGCAACCCAACAGTTTGTCATTTTAATCAATAAATACAGGGGGAGGTATCAAATTCTATGTGGTCTGCTTAATGCTTATCTCTTACCTCTTCTGCAGTGTCACGTTTTAAGGATACATGTAAATGTACGTGTCCATGGGCTGATACCACTGGTATAGAGATTAATATTAAAGAATACAATAAAACTGATTGTGTGTGTGTGTGTATATATATATATATATATATACACACACTGAGTATATTTCAATCATACCTTTTTCTGAACACACACCTCATGCTTAGACATGCTCGTCTAAGGCCACGTAGTAAAAGGACCCAAGTCGTAGGCGGGTACGGTTGGTGAGAACGCCTCTCATAACTACAATAAAAATTCAAATTGATTCCTCTCTTTCTGCTACCATGACTGTGGAATGGGAAGGCCTCTGCTAGAAGCAGGAATGTTTCATATTCTACTGTAGTGTTAACTTTTTTGTTATGTAAAACTATTTCTGGGAAGACGGCTCAGCACCGTGAATTCCTACAGTGACATCTACAGGCCATAATCTATAAATCTTATTTCTTCAAGAAGCAGGCCTGGTGGCGCACTTAATATTTTGATATGGTTTAAGGTTTTGGAGTCGACTTGCTATCATGTTGCGACACTCACTTTATACGACCACTTTAAACTTTTAAAACAGTAACCCAAAAATGTGTTACATTGATATAAAGCTGTACTTCTACGTTTTAGAAATGGTTTTAGTTTAAGGCGTGTACTTCAAATGAGTGGGTGTAACAAAAAGGACGATTTTTTGACGATGGTTGTTTCTATATACCGTACTTAACTTTTAGCTAAATACTTTTATTAACCAATGAGCTGTCAAAAGTAAAGACTTGGGCGAATGATAAAGCGAATACTACAGTACCCATAAGGCTGCTTTTCGAGGCAAGAAAGGTTTTCTTAAAGCTAAAGCGCTCCACTAGTTCACGTCAATCTTGGCTAGAGTGCGAATTACGCATGCCCAAGATACACTCTCAGATCGTCCCTCTTATGACAACAGAAATCTCCCTGGATTCCTTGCGAATCGGCGTGACGTTTTTCTTCCTGAAAAGGCATGCTGATGAATGTAGTTAATAGTGCCTTTGTCTGAGGGAAAAACGTCAATAAACTTTATTTCTGAAAACAAGTGGCAGCGTAGCCGTTTATTTTGCTGTCATGGCGGACCCGGCGGTACAGGCCTCCGTACAACCTCGGCAGCAACAAACTCAGTCTTGCGGGACGACTGGGTCGAACCCGAGCACGGGGTCCGGGTCTGGATCCGGAAACAGCGACCCAGCCAGGCCGGGTCTTAGCCAGCAACAGCGGGCCAGTCAGAAGAAAGCTCAAGTCCGAGCATATCCGCGGGCGAAAAAGCTTGAGAAACTCGGAGTCTTCTCAGCTTGTAAGGTAGCTAGTTTACAACGGCAGTACAGGAGAGAGTGATAAAGTAGTGTTTGACAAGTCGGTTAATGGTGTGGGTAAGGACACGAACACGCGGTAGTTTGGTACACAGCCAACTCTACCAGCAATATACACATATTAAGCTAAGCTAGCGAGCGCTAGCAATGTTTAGTGTACGTTTGTATTTGTCGCCAGTTGTTGCTAATTAAGCAAAGAAACCACTTCCTAGCTAGTAATTCTTTCATTTTATGGTGGGTGTTATTTATTGGTTTAATAGAAAGACATATTCTGCCTATTTCATTTATGGAGCCATTACTGGAATATAAACGATACTACAATCAGATCATGTGGCTGCAACTTCCATAATAGAGATTTTTCGTTTTCATTTTATTTTGTTTATTTTACGTTGTCAACGTAATGCATGCACTGGGATCAATTGTAGCAAGGGGGAAAGATATGTTTACACATTTTAGTAGTTGTACCTGAAAAAAATAATACAAATGAATGAACACGAATTTAATGTGCGTCCTTGCATCAGGCGTTAGCCCCACAGACTACCATTCGGGTAATGCCCCGCTGTATAAGGGCTACCCAGTGAATCAACCAAGTCTTGGAAGAGTTAGGGCACTCATCCCTGTGGATGGTTTCTGCTCTGGTCACTGGTTTCATTATCTCGTGATTCCCCTGTCACCTCTACTTCAGGCCAATGACTCCTGCAAGTGTAATGGCTGGAAGAATCCCCACCCTCTCACGGCCACCCGCATGGACCTGCAGCAGCAGGCGGCCAACCTGAGTGAACCATGTCGCAGCTGTTGCCACACCCTAGGTATATCTCCACTTAGCTCCGCCGGTCCTTGGCTGTGCCCTTGACCCGCTCCTAAATCAGACTCTTTCTGCTTTACCTGTCAAACATGGTGCAATTTGTGTTTTTAGTTTTGCAATGGGTTTGCGTGAAATCGACTTGTGTGTAATTTCTGGAACTGTACTATTTTCAAAGCACCACCCAGGTTTGTAGCTAAATTTGGAGGTACTGGTCTTTACAGGCTGGATTTGAAATTTGAGTAAAATTTAGCATTTCAGGTAAACATCCTGTGTCCCGGCTGTCATGTGTTATAGTTCATCTTGACAACATTGTCGACTTTTCTTTTAAAAAACAAACGCTGCGCACTGCTTCTCCCTTTTAGCATGACCGTTTTCTCTCCACCCCCTCTCCCAATGTTGCCCATGCCCAGCGGACCATGTCTCCCATCTGGAGAACGTGTCAGAGGAGGAAATCGACCGGCTTCTGGGCATGGTGGTGGACGTGGAGAATCTCTTCATGTCGGTCCACAAGGAGGAGGACACGGACACTAAGCAGGTCTACTTCTACCTCTTCAAGGTACGTGACGCGTTATCTCCTCTGACAGGTGAAGAATCTCCTGGTTCATTACACTTTGATTTTAAATGATCACCTCTTTTCCTTCCATCTGAGACCAAAGGTATTTGTTGTGTGTATGTGGGGGGGGCGGGGGGGCAGTTTAGTTTACTTTATCTCCTGCCATGACCGTGTTGTTTATTTCCTAGCTGCTGAGGAAATGCATCTTGCAAATGAACCGGCCCGTAGTGGAGGGTTCCCTGGGCAGTCCTCCCTTCGAAAGACCGAACATCGAGCAGGTAAACGCTCCACATCACGGCGTCAGGGTCAGTTCTTCCTGTGGCCTCGCGAGGGCGGATGACCGTAATGGGCCCTCTGCTGTGTGTCCCAAGGGAGTGCTGAACTTTGTCCAGTACAAGTTCAGCCACCTGGCGCCCAAAGAGAGGCTGACCATGTACGAGCTCTCGAAGATGTTCTTGCTCTGCCTCAACTACTGGAAGCTGGAGACGCCGTCCCAGTTCCGTCAGCGCTCGCAGAAGGATGATGGCACGGCCTATAAAGTGGATTACACCAGGTGCGTGATGGGCGCTTATCGCGCCATGCACAGAATAGTCGGGTCTTATTTAGAACCATTTGTGTCTATTTTTATGGCTGATTTTGTTTCAGTTGGAAGGAATGATAATGCAGGAACAGGACTAACCACACCAGCTGAGCTAAAAGATACAATGTTTGTCAGTCATCAGGATGTGAAATTCGACCTTTGGAAGATTTTTAACTCCTTCCACCCCCGAACTAGAACGTTGAAGTCCCGGTAATACTTTCTTTATCAAAACAAAAAGACAAGAGGTCATACAAGGATATTGTTTGCTGTAGTTTACATCATTTTCAGTAGCGCCCAGAGAGGGCCATTTCCAGCCCTTATTAAATAGCCACGTGGTATAGTCCGTATGGGGCTCAGAATGCCCACCTCACTGTCTATCCCCAGGAAGTCATCCATGCTCTGTCTTGCTACATTTTCTGTAACTTTTGTAAGGGTTCTTCGCATTCCTGTGCTGTCATTATTATTGAAGGTTTGTATGCGTTAATTGTGTTTAATCATAGCTGAATTGCCTCAAGGATCATCAGGAAAGTGATTAAAATTTAATTTATTTTTTTCCTCAGTCATTGCCTGGCAATTACTCAAATTAGCCTAAAGTCTCAAACAAATTTTTTTCAACTATTTAAACATTAAATAGATCTCCTTAGAAGTCCTCAATTTGACCCAGGACATACAAAGTTCTTCCTCTTTTTAATGTGCATCTACCCCCCCCCCATGTCCGGCATCCTGTCCTATCCGCCCGATGCAGGTGGCTGTGTTACTGCCACGTCCCCCAGTGCAACGACAGCCTGCCGCGCTACGAGACCACGCAGGTGTTTGGCCGCAGCCTGCTGAAGTCCATCTTCACCGTGACCCGCCGGCAGCTGCTGGAGAAGTTCCGTGTGGAGAAGGACAAGCTGCTGCCTGAGAAGCGCACCCTCATCCTCACTCACTTCCCCAAGTAAGAGTTTTGGGGCTTGCCGTCCGCTCTCTCTCCCCCTCTCCCTCTCTCTCTCTCTCTCTCTCTCTCGCGCGCCCCAGTTTTAGTTCTGCACTCTGCCATGCTCTTTTTGGAGGCAGCTGACCGGTAATTTCATTCTGCGGTTATTTAGTTGTTGTTTTTTATTAAATTTTGTTGTAAAGTTGTTTCCTTGGTTTTTGTGCTTTTTAGATTTGTATTAGCTTTCATATTTGTTGTTTGTTGCACTTCCGGGGCACGGTTGTGGTCCACCCTGTATTTAAAAAAAAAAAACAACAACCTTGAAATGGGTGTCGTCACACTGTTGATTCCGAGACCCTGAGATGCTAGTGGTAATTAAATGTGATTAATGAACCTGGCTCAAGGTTTGATTGGGGTGGGGCACTGTGCCACAGGTTCCTGTCCATGCTGGAGGAGGAGATCTACGGGGAGAACTCGCCCATATGGGATTCAGACTTCACCATGCCTGCCCCCGAAGGTGGTCAGCTGGGACCCCAGGCAGGTGCGGTCGCACGAAGCGGATTCAATTTCATATTTGCACATTTAATTCGCCTGGTGGCGGTTTATTCTGGAAAAAAAGCTAATGTACGTCTTGTCGCGTTTTCTGGATGAAATAACAAACCAAAACTGCCTTAAGTCTCCACTAATTTTGTGTGTAGCGTACCTCCCCCCACCTAGCGCCACTGCCTGATGGACTCTTTACTGATGTCTGAACTGGTCTCCTGGTGGGGCTGCACTGCTGTTCAGCTGTATGCGCTTGCTGAAGCCCGGTGTTTGTGTTGTTTGTGTTTGTGTGTTTGTTTGTACGCAGCAGTTATCGCCCCGGCATCCGGCTCCAACGCTCCCTCCTTCCCCAAGAGCGTGACCAGCGGCTCGTCCCTGGGCCCCCCGAGTGCAGACAGTGCGGCGTCGGAGCCCATGCCAGGTCTGCGTTCGCCCAGTGTGACGGCTCACACGCTCCGGTCACGCCGACAATCCCCCGATGGTGACATTGCTTGGCCGGCTCCAGGCGTTGATATTGAAGTCTTGGCCGTCTGTCTCCACCGTCCAGGCGAGAAGAGGAAGCTTCCAGAAACGTTGACCCTGGAGGACGCCAAGAGGATCCGAGTGATGGGCGACATCCCCATGGAGCTGGTGAACGAGGTTATGATGACCATCACTGACCCGGCTGCCATGCTTGGGCCTGAGGTCAGTATGCCAGAACACAGGTCCACCCAGGGGGGCTTTAACCAGTCAGTTAGGCTGTCAAACTCTGAAATACTGGCACCCAACAGTTATTCCATAGGAAATGTGGAAATGCCCCAGCCACTCCCAAGAGCTGGACCATATAATAAAGTATATATCGTTGGAGGACTTCAATTTTGCGTGCTCCTCTCTTGTAAGACGAGTTTACTGTCGGCGAACGCGGCGCGGGACGAGACGGCCAGGCTAGAGGAGAGGCGAGGCATCATCGAGTTCCACGTCATCGGAAACTCGCTGTCCCAGAAGTCAAACAAGAAGATCCTGATGTGGCTGGTGGGCCTGCAGAACGTCTTCTCCCACCAGCTTCCCCGGATGCCCAAAGAGTACATCACCAGGCTGGTGTTCGACCCGTGAGTGCAGGGCCCAGAAAGTGAAAAACGACACACACAAACCTCCTGTGATCTGTTACCACCTTACCTTACTGACCCTATTATTGTTATTGTTAGTGTTATTATTTTTAGTTGAATGTTTTCAGTTAGCGACCTTCTTAAAGTTTTATCAGTTCATACTGCTTGAAAGCTGAAGCCATTTAGCTACTGTACCTTTCTCTGGGATACAACTTCACTGTCCAGCTAAGCCTGTTAGTTCACCATCTACACCATATCTGCATGTCCTCATGCACGTACTCTTAAGTTTCGCCAGCCGAGAAATTTGACCCTCTCGGAGCCGCCTAGTCTCCATCTCCAAGGTGTAAAAGTGGTGCGATGCGGTTGGGGTGGATTATCTGCTGAGGTCCTCGTCTCTCCCTAGGAAGCACAAGACCCTGGCCCTCATCAAGGACGGACGGGTCATCGGGGGGATCTGCTTCCGAATGTTCCCTACTCAGGGATTCACAGAGATCGTCTTCTGCGCCGTCACGTCCAACGAGCAGGTCAAGGTGAGAGGCAGCTCCGTCCACTTTCACGCACTGACTTCATTGGGGGCCTGCGGGTGTTGGCCTTAGCTTTGTGGCGTTAGCGGCTCTTTAAGCGGTACACTGTAGTCCAGTGCGGAACTCCCCGCTTCTTGCGACAGACCGATCAAAGACATCCCGAGGCATCCTCCGATTAATGACCTCGGATTTGTGATTTCAGGGGTACGGCACCCACCTGATGAACCATCTGAAGGAGTATCACATCAAGCACAGCATCCTGTACTTCCTCACTTATGCTGACGAGTACGCCATCGGTTACTTCAAGAAGCAGGTACCCAGACTGGGATGGCCAGAGCCCTGCCCCTGTGCATAGGCCCCGCCCTTTCAGGCTGTTGCCACGGCGAATGCATTCTACCTTTTTTTTTTTTTGTCCCTCAGGGCTTTTCCAAAGACATCAAAGTGCCAAAGAGCCGGTACCTGGGGTACATAAAGGACTACGAGGGGGCCACTCTGATGGAGTGCGAGCTCAATCCCAGAATCCCCTACACGGAACTCTCGCACATCATCAAGAGGCAGAAGGAGGCGAGTCTGTTTTTTGTTCGTTCCCCGAACAGTTGGCCTTTAACGGAGTTTGTTCAGCCAGGGGCCGTGTGTTAAGGTTTGCTGTCCGTTTTCAGATCATAAAAAAGCTGATTGAGAGGAAGCAGAGCCAGATCAGGAAGGTGTACCCGGGGCTGACGTGCTTCAAGGAGGGGGTGCGGCAAATTCCCGTGGAGAGCATCCCTGGCATCAGTAAGCGTGGGGGGTGTCGGGACGGGGGCAGGTTGAGGTTTTAAACATCCCTATCCCAGATGAGTCACCATGCTTTATTTTCCCTCTCAGGAGAGACCGGATGGAAGCCCAGTGCAAAGGAGAAAGGGTGGGTGTAACACCGGACCATTTAAACAGGGCAGTCTGAAGGGCGTAGTGACACACAACAATGAGGGCGAACACTGCTGTCGTCCATAACCAGGCTTCAGTTACAACTGACTATAGTATGACTTTTCTCCATTAAATACGCAGGGGATATTAAGGATATTATTCTTATTTATTCAGTTCTGTGATATCATCTGAATAATAATTTTTTTTTGGTTGTGTAGCAAGGAGTTGAAAGACCCTGATCTTTTGTACAACATGCTGAAGAACCTTCTGGCCCAGATTAAGGTAATCAGCCACCCGTGACACTCATGCAGAAAAGCACACAGGCACACACAAATGCATACGTTGTTCTATGGATTCACAATTTTGAACCTTGGAAAAAAATAAATTGTTTTTAGACACACCCGGACGCCTGGCCTTTCATGGAACCCGTGAAGAAGTCTGAGGCTCCTGACTACTACGAAATCATCCGCTTCCCCATTGGTAAGGCGGTTGCCTTGCCCTTTCGCCATGCGTCCGCGTAGTTAGGGCCCGTCAGACCGCTGACCGATGTGTCCAACCCCCCCCCCCCACAGACCTGAAAACGATGACGGAGCGTCTGAAGAACCGCTACTACGTCACCAAGAAGCTGTTCATTGCTGACCTGCAGCGGGTCATCACCAACTGCCGGGAGTACAACCCGCCCGACAGCGAGTACTGCAAGTGCGCCAACACGCTGGAGAAGTTCTTCTACTTCAAGCTGAAGGAGGGCGGCCTGATCGACAAGTGAGGCACCAGGAGCAGAGGCCGAGAAACTCCTACCGCCTATCGCTCCGCTTGGTGGAAGACTGGTGCGCTCTGAGTGGGAGCAGTCGGTCTCGTGACATACTTACATACAAGCTGCATAACGTCTTTCCTTTGTTCCACTCCTGAGGTAATGGTAATGGACAACGCTGTGTACTAAAACTGTCCCTTCTCCAGCTTTAGGCCATGCCATCACACCTTTCAAACATGCCATCGACATGTTGTTTGCATGCAGACGACTGTTTGGCGCTGTTTGGAAACAGAGTTTGTGAAGTGTCAGCGTTGGGTTCAGCATTAATTTGACTAGGGTGTGTACACATAGATATTTCCACACAGTGCTCTCTGTGTGCCGTCTTCAACACTCCCGCCACTGCCAAGCCAAGATGGCCGAACTTTGCTCCTCCTCCCTGCGTCCTCTCAGACCTCTCTTTGTTTTCAGTTTCTGACGAACACCGTTTTGATTGTTGACAGAAGAACCTGTGGGGGGGGCTGGCTGATAGCAAGTGTTGGACGTGATCTATCCAAAGTTCTGCACACGCCCCATAGTTTCCATACAGGCTTTCTTACTGTAGAAGTCTGTCAAAGTAGTCAAATGCAGAGCTGGAAGGTTTCCACCTTAAGTTCCAGAATGTTACATAAAATCAGTTCCAGGACTTCCGTTGTTGTAAGGACCACCTCTTTCACTGAACGACTCCCTTTTTGTCTGACCACTTTAGTGCTCTCCTGGTCTGCAGGCACACTCAGACTCTATTAGGTTTGTCCGGTTGTTGTCCTCATGTTAAGTATTGCTCAAAGCCAAACGTTTTTTGTTAATTTACCGTGAAGTGATGTGGTTTTTCTTTTTTAATTACATATATTTATTTTTATATTTTGTGGTAGCGTCCGGGATCACTGATGAGCGGGTCCAGCCGGGAAGCAGCAGTGTGGTCTGCTATGTGGAAATACCGAGGTATTAGTTGTTCAAGCTGGGGATTTTGTTGGGCTTGCTGAAAACAGGCAAATACACTTGTCCCGCTCAGTTAGCGCTTTGACACTCCAGTCGCACCCGTGCTTTTCTTGAAGCCCCAGAATCCCTGGAGGGCTCTAGTCCGAAGGCAACGGGCTTGGCTGCTTTCAGGACCATCACTGCTGTTAATTTAACTGATTTAATGACTCAGGATTATGCCCCAAACTGGGCTTGCCCATTCAAGGTCTAGACTGAGACCAGGGTTTCCGAGTGGCCCACTGAAATCACCCCCTCCGCCCCCCAACCCAGCAGGCGCTGCTGTGGGAAGACGGCCAGCGCACATGACTTCCCATCCTTTTTCCCCCGCTCTTTACTCTCCGCTGAGGACCAAAGCATGCCGTTCACACAAGCTGTTAGATGGTATGTAAAACTCCTGCAGCCGGCGTTCCACAAACAAAGACTTTCCCAGTTTCAGGTTGGTGTCGATCGTGTCATAAGTTAGCATTGGTTCGTTATCGAGCTAAATCCAACAATATGAATCACTTCACTGGACTCCATATTCGTCTTGCTGGGTACCCCCTGAAGTGTTTTACCATTGCAATTACAGATCATTTTAGCATTATTTCTTCACTTCTTTTTGCTTTTCTAGGTTTCACAGTGACGTGTACCTTAAGGTCAAGGCCTGAAAGTTAAATATTTGTCACACTTGGTCTATTACCTCTGCTGCGTTTTGGTTCAGAATACAAACTTCACTCTGAAGGTGTCAACGTTTTGAAGAAAAGGTGACAACGGTTTGTCTCTTTGTTTTACGTTTTGGGGTGTTTGTGAACTGACAGCCCTCTTCTCATATTACTGTACATTTGAATAAAAGATTTATGTAAAATAATGTGTGTTCTTTGAAGAGAGTCCACATCTGACTTTGGGTTAATTTAATACTGGGCAGGGCAAGAAAGTGGAATGGATATATAAAGCATGATTACGGCCGTTTTGTTTCTCTGAAACCCCCTAGGCTCTGGGATTAAATCTGACTGTTGTGTTAACCAACTTGCAATAAAGGACAATACCTACTGTGGACTTTCTGTCAGGTGAAGAGTGTCCAGTTTCGTTTTCTTGACAACTGCATTAGTTAAGAATGGGCCCCTGATAAGGGGCTCCGTCTGTTGGTTAACAATCAATTTCAGTGTGTACCTAGCAACGTCGTAAATTTTATAATGATGCTGTCGTTTTTGTCAAATTGTCTGCTTCAAGCTTTTATGACTGAATTTGAAAGCTTTAGCATAGCCATATTCTAAATGCACGTTTACACTGGCTGCGAGTCCCTGATCTGTTGTGAAAACTACGTGAAGTTGCTGGAGTACCCAGCACTATGCAGGAAAACAACTTTTTTATTTTTTATGTTGTTTGTCGCAAACCCCCTTGAGTGGAGCCCTTTGCTACAAAACGTCAGGCAAGGTTTTCAGTTTCGCTTTCCCCTTAGTGAGTCAGATGGGCTCTGTATTTATTGTTGGAGGAAGTACTTTTACCAGAATGCGAAAGATTTGCGGCACTGTCAACAGCTAAAGCTGATCTTTCTTGTGAAATCAAAAAGGAATAGAGGTAAGCTTGTCGCTAGATTTTTAACTCGCCATGTCATTTATAAAGTTGCCTTTATTTCAGCCTGTACCTAATGGCACAGAACGTCATGATTTGGGTCTGATCTTGGGTTTATCTGGTTTTGTAAGTAAGACATTTCGATGGCAGATTTATTATTATTTGTTAAACTTGAATTTATGTCAATTACTCTTTATTAGAAGTTAAAAAAGGGGGGTTTATAAGACAGTTTAAACTATTTTCGTGATCTGTTAATATAATGCGAGCATTTATTTGCATCTGCGAGGCGTCGAGTTGCCAGGGATTCAATGTTGCAATGCAGCGTATTTCTCAACATTGATCCATAATTACATCAATCCTTCATAAGGCCTGTGTTTATCATTGTGCGTTGTGAAAGCCCTAGCAATGTAATTCGCTACAGTAATGGTTACATTTAGTAAGTGTTTTCATTTACTTATATATTGATGAATGGACTTTAAAAAAAAATCTGTATGTTGATTTGTCTAGATTTTCTGTGGTGTCTAATGAACTAATCAGTTTTTAATGCTACTGCAAAGCATGATGCTTAGGATCTCCACTGGCATTTGCACTGGAGGAGGGTTTGGAAATCTACAGTCGCCTTGTATTAATTCAATTAATGTATGTGCTGTATACTACGTGTTATCTGCATCCTTGCTGTTTTTAACCTTTCTCTCTCCTCGTCCTCGACAACTCTCTTCCACTTCCAAAGTCTCACTCATAAAATAATTTCTTTAAATATGAACCGCTACTGACAATTGGTTAAAATAAATGAATGAGGTATACACACTGCGCAGAGATATTAACAAGCCTCTTTGTAAACGTGATATGTTTGAATAAGGGGTGGGCAGCGGGAATCAATTTTATATACAGAGATTTAAGGACTAAAAGGAGAACTTCAACTGGACCTATGGTAGCCCTTCATGCAAATAAAATGCATGTAGAATAGAATAGAATGAGCTTAATTGCCAAGTATGCTTACACAAGGAATTTAACATGGTGACAGAAGCTTCCAGTGCACAAACAATACAGCAACAGACAGAGATAATGGTAATAAACAAAAACAATATATATAATACAAATACAAATCTTTTATATACAGTGCATGTGCAGAAGAGGTAGGATATGTAGGGCTAATAGTAATAGGAAAAACCGTGACAAATGCCTTTAATAGGCAGGTCTATAAACCAACCTCTTTGACTTGGAAGACTTGCTGCCTGTTCGGCAACATCCCATGGCTTTCACTGCAACCCCTAGTAAAGCTTTCCTTCTTTTTCCCCACAGTGACATGGAAGACATAAGCTTGTATGGGTACCAGGAAGAGGTGGTACGGCCGGCCCTGGATGGCAAGAACATCATCATCTGGCTCCCTACCGGCGGGGGCAAGACACGTGCCGCGGTGTACGTGGCTAAGAAGCACCTCGAGACAACGCCGAATGCCAAGGTGGCAGTCTTGATCAACCAGGTAACAGCCTGGCCCCTCAACAGCCTGTTGAAAGCGACCAGTATGATTTTTGCCAGGTTAAAGAATCTCTGATTTTGGATCAAATTTATCACACTTTTTTTTAATGTTAGAATGTCCTTTGTGCTGTGTGCCATGCTCAAAAGGGCCTGTTGAACTGTGGCTGTTCCTTAGGTTAACCTGGTTGACCAGCACTACGCTAAGGAGTTCAACCCTTTCCTGGGGAAGAAGTACAAAGTTGTGCCGATCAGTGGCGACTGCAGCCAGAAGGACTTTTTCGGTCAAGTGGTGAAGGACAACGACGTGGTCATATGCACCGCACAGATCCTCGAGAACGCCCTGAAGAACATGGACGAGATAAAGCACGTGGAGCTCACAGGTAGACCCTATGCTTGCATGCGTGCCTGCTTGCTTGGGCCGGCATGTCTAGGAGTTTTTTGGGGGTTTAATTTTTTTTTTTGCTCCAAATGACAGAGGAAATATAGCAGAGTCTGGCTGGTACGGATGTGTCCAAAGAGAAGCCTTGATGTGTGCACAAAGACTGTCTTGCATACTTTTGCTTGCTGCGCTATCTTTGCATTACCCATGTAAGCTTGTGGAGAGATGAAGAATGGAGTTGAATTGGCAAAGATCAAGGTCTCTTTTCCCAGCTGGTCGCAGAGCTTTCGTCTCGGAACACTGCGAAGGCAGCTGCAGGACTGTGTCTAGATAGACCACGGTCTTGATGGTTATAGTCAGCACAAGAACGTTGGGTCCACATGTCTGTTCTGACCTGCCCTTCTGTGTGCTTGCCACCCAAGACTTCACCCTGCTGATCATTGACGAGTGCCACCACACGCAGAAGGACAGCGTCTACAACAAGATCATGGGGCGCTACTTGGAGCGCAAGCTCCAGGGGGAGAGGAGGCTGCCGCAGGTGCTTGGTCTCACCGCTTCCCTGGGGACGGGGGGCGCCAAGACCGCCGACGGAGCCAAGGAGCACGTCCTGAAGGTTAGTCAGGCAGCTCTGTACCACACGTGCGCCAAATATATTGTATTCGTTTTTGGAAATTGTCTGTAGTACTGAAGCGATCATGAAGCCATCTTGAGAGGCTTGGGCTCTCTGGCGATGCAGTAACTTGACTACTGTGGCCGGAACCCCCCAGTTTTTAGGCAATAGCCTAAAACTGCTATGAGTTTAATAGCTGATGAACCAGTTCTCATTGTTAATTCTGTGTGCTCCACAGATCTGTGCCAACCTGGACGCCTCTGCCATTATTTCTTCTAAGGAATATGCCCCAGAGCTCCAGAAGAAAGTCCCTAAGCCCAAAAAGCAGTATGACATTGTCGAGAAGAGGCTACAGGTTTGTCACACACGCCCAGGGACTTTCATAGACTCTGTGACAATGACTCATCGCTTATAATTGTAATAAATGTTTTTTACAACACTGGCTGTCCACTATGGTTTTCAAATGGGAACATCCCAGTTTCTGTAATGCCGTCAACAGAGATGCGTTATCGGATGGGTTACCTTACTAAAACATGTTCCTGCAAGCTGTTAAATGAGTGCTTTTTGCTTTTTTAAATGCTTTTTGCATGGCTTTGACATAAAGGCAACAGCTAGGCAGTGATCAGAGCAGAACGCAAATGCATCGCTGTAATCCGTAAGTGTGCAACCCCTGTGTCCCCAGGATCCCTTTGGAGACCACTTAAAGTGGATGATGGGCATGATTCATGAGTTCGCCATGGAGACGGATGACATCAAGGAGTTTGGCACACAGCTGTATGAGGCGGACGTGGTGAATCTGGAGACAAAAGGTGAGCGCAGTGGCAACACCTCACGGTATCCCGCATCCGCCCTCAGCTTTTCTGGCCCCCTGCTTCTTTAGGCTGCAGAAAGACATGCCCCAGTTCTCCGGGACGGTCAAGTTTCTGTAGATGGCTTTTAAATAGGCTTTGATTTTCCAGAGGCAGGTTAAAAACCAGAGCCATCCCAGGGATCCACAATTACAGTTCTGGTTTAGGTTAAGGCTGTGACTGACTGGCAGTTTTCTGTCGTGCTGCTCCAGGGATCCAGACAGAAAACAGGCAGCTGGCTCGGTGCGCTCGGCACCTGCGAAAGTACAACGACGCACTGCTGATAAACGACACTGTGCGGATGGTGGATGCACTCCGAATCCTGGAGAACTTCTATAGCGCCAAGAGGGAGCGCTCCAGCAACATGGACGTCAGCGACTTGTTCCTGTCTGGACTCTTTGATGGTAAGATGTGATGGAAATCCCCCCCACGTTAGCTAGTTATCCTCTCTGATAGATATACATATAGGTGTGGTGCAGGTGTGGCAATGCACTGCCAATACACCGGGCACAGGAAGCCCAAATCCTTTTAGTAAAACATTCTTCACAAATGGGAAGCTGGGTGCTGCAGAGATGCCAGGTGATCATGCCATGGCTGAAGATGAAGACATCACGCGGGGCGACGGTAACGGTAGGGGCGTTAATTCCTATTAACGGTGGTTCCTATCTTTTTTTGCAGAGAACAAGGCTGAGCTCCAGGCACTGGCCCGCCAGACCCCGTTTGAGAACCCTAAACTGGCTAAGCTCCAAAGCACACTGCTGGGACAATCTTGGGCTGGGACGTGCTCCAGAGGGATCCTCTTCACCAAGACCCGAATGAGTGCCCACTGCCTGTACGACTGGGTCGTTGCCAATTCCCAGCTCCTGGACGCTGGCATCAGGGCCGCCACCCTGACAGGGGCAGGCAACCAGGCCAGTCACATGACCCAGGTATCCAAACACGTGACTGCTATATAAGTGAGAGCTGAAGATAACCACATTCTTTACAAAGGAGAGCCTCCACGGTCTTTGAGAGATGAAGGAGGTGGAAATGTAATCTGGGCTCGACATTCCCCCAGAACTTCCCATAAAGGTTCGATTATGTTTAGACCTGGTGCTTGGGCGGGACGTGGTTTTTGACTTCATCTCCAGTTGTTCATGAAACCACACTTTAATTATTTTAGCAGTGTGTATGGGGGTGCTATGTTGGATTATGGGGATATTTTGAGGAAACAACATTTGCACCATAGGCTGCACCAGGTCTCCTAAAATGGGTTGGTATTCCTACCAATCCTACCATGCAGAGTAAAAATCAGACCCAGTGACCCACACAATATGGCTCCCCACATGATAACAGATTCACCGCCGTGTTTTAACAGTTGGGAACTGGTAGTGAGGGTTGAAGGATTCCTTTGTCTTATACCAAACAAAAACCCATCCAAACACAGGAAAAAGAAGTAGGTGACTCATCAGACCATATTACTGACTTCCATCGCTCAGACGTCAAGGTTTTGTGCTCATTACACCAGGTTTCTGAACAGCAGCACTACGAAAAATATTAGCTTTGGGAAGGTTATGACGTACGTTTTTTGTTGAGACTGCATCACAGAGGTGTAGGTTAAGTTCAGCTGTTATATTTGTGAGTGTTGTATAGTGGTATTTAGCAACTATTCTGTTGAGAAAAGTTTTTATGGTGGAAGTGTCTAATTAGGATTGTTATTATGTGTAGGCCTCTGTGCCCAAAGCCGTGCGAGAATGAGGGTGTTGGGTAATTGGGCGATTATCTCACGCACCTGAAAAATTAAAATTAGGGCCAGGTGCAGCCATTAGAACGTAAAAATGCAGCTTGCAGTGTCTGTCTCTGATTTCAAGGGCAAATTACCCTGCTGGGGAGAGGAACGCCCACAAATATGAAGAATTATATTAAATTGTGATTTGGTTAGGCTACTTATACCAGTCCCTTTTTTTCTAAGGTGTTTTTTATCCATTATTTTGTCTATGCCCTGTATATAAATATTGTTTCAAATTTAGGTGGGATTGTGTAATATTGCTACAGTGTTCTATAACTGTAATATAATTTCTAACATGGGGTTCATAAAATAAATCTTATATGCTGGCTGGCATACGTCGCTAAAAAAGATGGGTTGCAGAAAATTAGGAGATATATGCCTTTATTTACGTGGAAGGTAAACTAACAACATACCTAAAATGTTATTTTTGTCCATTTATAAAATGTATCAGTGTTGTATTGACATTCCATTATATTTCTTTAGGTAGAATGTCTCATTTTAATAAAAAGAAATTTCTGCACCTCTGATTTTTGTTCAGAACGATCAGAAGAGGACAATTCTGCGTTTCCGTAAGGGTGAGCTGAACCTGCTCATTTCCACCTCTGTGGCAGAGGAAGGCCTGGACATCCCAGAATGCAACATGGTGGTTCGCTATGGACTGCTGACAAATGAGATCGCCATGCAGCAGGCCAGCGGGCGGGCCCGGGCAGACAACAGCGTGTACTCTGTGGTAGCCCAGGAAGGGGGGCGGGAGGTACAACGAGAGAAGACTAACGAGTATCTGGAGGACCTCTCCAGGAAGGTCATTGAGGAGGTGCAGCGCATGGATCCCACCACCTTCCGGCGGCTGGTGAGTGTGGTCCCACCCCGCTCTCTGGAGCACTGGGGTCGTAAGTTGCACAACACTTTTTATGAAGGATTTATAGCAGACAACTACCGAAGATCTAATTGAGCTATTGGTCCCATTATTTTAAGTATGCAGGTTAAAATCTAAAAGTTGTGTTACCCTTGAAAAAATGTACGGTATCCAAATTGGTTCAGAAAATTTCTAGCTGTTTTAATGTACAAAGGGTAAAATTATGAGTCGCTCTAAGCAAAGCTTTAACTAAGTAAACAAATGTAGAAATATAATCAGTGGAACAATCAGCCCTAAAATATTTAAGAGCCTGGTTAGTTCCAACACTAGCTTAACGGCAGGTTGTAGCAGGCCAGGGCCGGTGGCTTTAATGGAGTCTCTCCCCCTACCTGCCTTCTCTAAGGTCACAGAGCAGCAGAATGAAAGTATGATCACCCGCAGGCTGGCTGAACTGCAGACTGATAAAAGGAGGAGGAGCTACCGTCCCGACCAAGTCCGGCTCTGCTGTCGGAATTGCTATGTTTCTGTATGCCGTGGCAACGACATACAGCTCATCAACAACGCCCACTACGTCAACGTCAACCCACAATTTGCGTGAGCAATACATCCTCATTTTTTGCAGCCCCCTTCTAGGGCAAATTAAACACTTCGATCAACCCAAGGAATGAATCTAAACATTGTCTTTGTACTTTTGTAGGGCTTGCAGGGTTTAAAGTTTTAAACCATGAAATGGTTTGATTAGATGTATGGAAAGATATAGTCCGTCTCTAGGGTCCTCTGTACATCTTTGTAAGTCTTGTGAATGCCATTCGTGTGTTTCTCAGGGAACACTACAGAGCTGGTGGACAGGTGCATATTAACAGGTCGTTTGAGGACTGGGAACCCGGGTGTGTTATCAGCTGCGCTAAGTGCAGCCAGGTGAGCCCCCTACCTCTGTCACACTTCCCTGCTGTGGGAACACGGTTACCGCCCATGCCCGTTTGCTCATCAATTAGCGATTGCCCCCATTTGGGTAGCACCAAAGCCGGGACCGCAATCCTCCGTTTTGACTAGACATTCGTCCCTAGTACTGGGGCCATTGTTGAACGACACACTCTATCCTGGCATTCGGAATGGACATATGTCCATTTCTTACAAGGAAGTAATTCAGATTGGAATTTCTAATCTACTTCACTGCATCACAAAGATTGCCCAATATTCAGTTTAGACTCAATTTCTCTAATAAACCTTAATTACCTGACTAACTGCAGACAATGTGGGACCGTATAATTTGGGCATAACTTCCTAAAAGTCTGCCTGCCTTCAGCAGTGTGTTTGTTCACATGTACAGGAGTGGGGAATGGAGATCATTTACAAGAAGATCAACTTGCCCAATCTGGCCATCAAGAACTTCTACATGGAGACGCCAGACGGCAAGAAGCCGGGGAAAAAGTGGAAGGACGTCCTGTTTCCTATAGAGGATTTCAACTTTAGTGAGTACTGCATGGCAAAGTACCCCAGTCTCCTAGAGTAATGACAGGCACCCCTGTTCTGACGTGACTGCCACAGATGTAAAGACTTCCTTCTGATTAATGGAGCGCTGTGATTTTACCGACCGCTGTGGGTTCATCGGTTTCTGGTCTGCCGGTGGTGAAAAGCAGTTTCTTTTTAAACCTAGCTATAACTGTTCTCTTAAATAGACTTTTATCAAGCGATATATTTGATCTCTTTTGTGTGCTTTAACCGGGTGAAGTGACTGGGATTTTCGTCGTGCTATTCCTACTGAATTTAATGTTAGGAGCCAGTGGCAGCACAGGTGAACCAGTGTTGATTGTCCAAACTATGTCTCTATGCCTACATCGGACCTAAACCTCACTGAGTGATTATGGATTGACCTCTGAACCTGGAATTCATGGGATATCGAATGTTGTATCGCAAACTAATGGAAGTCTGTTTTTACCTTTTATCACATTGAATTGACTGATAGATTTTATGCATTTATCGTTTTAACTCAGGAGGATTTCTTCCCAAATGTACATCTATCTCCTCTGAATTTTTATTTTTACCTTGGATTATTGTGTTTGGTAATATATACCACTAGATGTCACTGTTGTGTAATATAACATTTTTAAACTGCTGAAAGTCATCAATCTCCCCTTCGTTCTTCTTCTCCTCCTTTCTTTACACTGTTCTTGTAAGTGTCATTAAGGGTAACATTTGGTTGTCAAGTGTAAAACGTAGTATTTATTTAATAAAATTATGGATTGACACGAGTTGGAGAAATTATACTTTTTTTTGCTCAGCAGTTCAAAACAGTTCAGAACAGTTCAAATTAAAATGTTTTCCCCGGGATCAATGTACTGTAGCGTTGCTGTAATTCTCTAAGTTGGCCGCGGTGGTGGGGGCCGTGGGTCGTCGGCTCAGGTGACAACCCCTGGGTCGGAGAGGCCAAGACCTGGGCAGCACAACTCACAGCGCAAGGGGGGGACAATGTCAGCTGGGGGGGGGTACCACAGCTGCAGTGTCCACAGGCGGGGGGCAGCCTCCTCCTCCAGGCCGGCGTCCTCCACGTCCCGCGCCTAGTCCTCCGGGCGCATTAGTATGGTGGTTATTTTTATTTTATTTTTTTCCTAGAGACCAAAGCAACGCTTGATCGCAATCCCACTTGTACACCAATGTAGCGTTGCGGTAAGTCCTTAAGAAGCAGAGCTTTCATTTTTTAAATTTGTTTCCTGACGGTTCCTCTGAATTAAAGCGGACGCAGTTTCTCAGGGACATGCCTGCGGCGTTGTGCTTTCTTAGTTTCCAGCTCTTACCCATGGTCCCTATTGGCTGAGACCAAGCCAAAACAACAAATCCCTTCCCCAACACTCTCTACTCATAACTAACCGTGCTCACTCTCTTACTTTTCTCCATCTCTCTCTCTAACCAGTCTCGCTCTGTCACACACACACGTCTTCTCTCTAGTGCTCTCCGTCACCTCTCTTCTCTCCTCACGTATATTTAAAATACAGTAAACAACTCAGAGGGACCAGGGGGTAACTAAGAAGTGGGGGGCTCCCTTACACCTACAACAACCGATACTCAGTGAGACGAAGCAGATTTTTTGATAAGCATTTCTGCCTCGCTTGAAACCCCGGCACTGGAGAGGGCTCCTGAGTCTTGATCAAGCCGGTCTTGGGTGCCACCTAGTGCTCAAGGTGAAGAAGTGGTGGCGGTGGTGGTTGGTGTTCGAGAGAGCAAACATTTAATACAGCATATTTTTGGATCCAGTTGTATATGAATGGATAATATGTGTAAACAGAAAAGTGATCCAAGCTACTTTTCATTTGCAGCCAAAACATATTGGCTTACTTGTTTTTTTGGATTATGGACATTAGTTTGTGATTCCTTTTTTATTACATTATTTCTCTCAACTATTCTGGTAGAAGTCTGCATATGATATTGTTTAAAAACAACTAACTAATTGCCTCAGGTCAAAATCGGTTTGGGTCTTTTTGCAGTTGTATGCACTCATTTGATACCGAAATCTCTGTCACAGAGCATGTTCAGGTCTTTAAAAAACCAGCAGAGGGAGCTCTTCGTCTTCAAACCCCCTTACTACTCAGTAGAGTGGCAAGACGTTTTACAATTTAAAGATTAATTTGAATACATTTTAAAATAATTTACAGATATCTGCAAAACATTTCTGGATGTAAACGGTGAAAAAGATATCTGCAAATACACAGTACATTATTTAAATATATCTGTGGGTTTTAATGATATCTATAAATATTTAGATATCAAAAATCAGGTAATCATTTAGAGATATCTTTAAATGATTTGCAGATATGTTTAGGTAATATCGATGTATTGAAAAGATTTAAAGATGCTTGCGATACCTTTTTTTGCATACTGCTCAAAGCTATCTTGAAATGATTTATTGATATCTGCAAATCATATTGAGATATATTGAAATGGTTTTAAAATATTAAAATATATCTCTAGATGATAATTTGGTTTACCATACTTCGAACGGTAAACGAATGGTCACAGATGAACGCACTCAACTTCCCAATGTCCCCCGTAAATAAAGGTGCGGGGGTTAAATGACAGTGTGAAATAACACCGACAGGAAACCATGGTCTTCAGATAAAGTTTCAGCTCCGGAAAGATTTGTTGTTGTTCATTTTGTGTTGTGTCGCAATTTAAATAAAAATTATTACTGACGGCGAAAACGCTCTCTGCTAAATTCAGGGGTCACATGGGATGAGCTCGAAAGCCAATCGAATTATCATATGCAGGTCAATATTCGTAATGGTTTATGAGCTGTATGATCTGTTTATTGAGAGCCTCGGTTGGGACTTACAAATATTTCAAAATACTGCATTAACGAGGCCCAGCTGTATACTGTTATATGAATTTTAATTTAATAAACTCCTCTGTGTGAGGAATTTAAATATAGTTTACTTTTAGGTGACATACTCGCTGAACCTGATTGTAAGTGTGAGGCGTATTAGGGATTCCGTGTCTGCTTTTGAAGTCCAACGTTTGATTTAGCTGTACTACAAGTAAGTACTTATAACTGCACAATGCCCTGAAAACTTGATTTTTATCGGTGTTGCGGCCTCAGGGGAAGCATTTTTACTCTCTTCGGTGTCTTCGTTTGGCCTCGCTTGTCCGCATAGTAAAAGATGTCATAGTGCCGGCACGGGCTTCCTCCCCGGGCACAAATGATTACTGGCTTCCAGTGAACGGCGCCCAGGGAGTCATTGATTAGACCGACGGCGAACGGAGTGGTGAGTTGTGTCCCTGTACTTGTTTGCGCTTGGTTGCGAGACTGATTAAAGAACGTCTCGCACGGACGAGGACATCACTACTAGCCGACGTAGGGGATTCTTTCGCTGTGGCAGAAACGCAAGCTTTAATTAAACCTTGCAAAGGTGCCGAACGACCCTTCTAGTCTCTGCAGTAATGCTAGTGTGGACTCTGCGGTTAACTCTTGTAACTCAAAAGCGAGATATGAGGGTTCATGACAAACTATCTTTTCTTAAAAAGAAAAAGTCAAACCAACTGCTCTTAAGACTAGTAAAATCTATCATGTCCTTACGAAAAATAATTGCTGACAAAGGGACTCGCTAAACTATGAATCGCAGTGATGAACGTTTGGCCAACAGCCAGATTAAATAGAACTGGAGCATAAGACTATAGAAAACATAACGAACATCTTGCTAGCACAATTTAGCATCCACTTCCTCGTAGACTAACGTTACAGCTTACACCATTTACAGGTGATGTATTGGAGTAGAACATGTCGCGGGCAGCTGAGCCCTGGTGAAAAAAAATGACCCGATGAAAAATCTATAGTGCTAGGATGCCTCAGGCTTCCAAAGGTCAACTTTGGGTCCTTTTCTAATTGACTTCATGCCAGAGGGGCGGTTTCTGTCCCTTAGGTCTCCTCAAAGACTGCTCGCCTCTTCCGAAAGGGGCATCGCTTCTGTTGTCCAGGCACACGTGCCACAGATGTCACGCTGGCAGGATGGCTCACTCTCATCCCGTAATTGCTGCACACAGTTGCTATAGCGTAGTGTGTAGGTGGTGCTCACACGTTTCCAAGTTTTAAATTAATGGAGCGATCTGTATTTGGAACTGGCCCACTTCCAAATTCGGGAATTTAATCAATGCAAATTATGTGTTGAACATCTAACCAACCTACTTTAAACTTTTACTTGCAAGTATGTTCCACAATGTGTAAAACATTTTTTTTGATCCCACGTACCACTCATTTTCTGTCCGGCCCTACAAAAGGCTCAGAATCTGGCCAAGCTCCTTTGTGCTGTAGGGGCCACTGTAGAGCGTCACATCCCACACAGAGTTCTGGCCCCCTTTGTTTATGGCTGGAGAGGAAAGAGTAGGATTGGCCCCACTGGCCACACGCACTCTCCCTTCCCATACTTGTCCCCTGCACTCCTGCCACCGTTGTCCATTACCACTCCTTGCCCTTCGCCCGCCATCACAAACACAATGCGAATAATGGGGAACACGGTTCGGCTTCCTGATCACATCTGCAGTTAATTTCCTGACATCAGTGTCTAAAGCTCATTCTAAAGACATTAATTGCAATTAGCTCTTTTGTCCCAACTACGGTGGCTTGTGTCTGAATGATTTTTCCCATGATGCGACTGGAGTGAAACTGCTCGGATTGCAAACTGACGTAACCCTGAGCAGCAGGTGCCATATTCATCTTTATTGAGGGCCATCAAGTGTTCATTATCAAGTGCTGTTTCCTATTTGTATGTCCCTCTCTTTGTGTGCCGCAGAGGAGCCGGGCACATTATCTACACAGGGAACAATTTAACATCGTTTGATATCCTGTGCACTCCGTGTCGGCCAATCGGTGACTGTGCTGCCTCCCCCTCGCAGTCTGTGGATAGCAGCTGCACCAGCTGGCTCCTGGGACTCCAGCCACGAAGCAGGGCATCGCACGACAGCGGTCCAGGGGCTAAAGGGGTCTCGCTGAGCATCGGTGGGGGATCCTTACCTTGCGCTGTGTTATAAGGTAACGTGAGTTGGTGGTCACATGCGCTGGAAAAGCACGTGCTGGGTTTATCGTCAACACAAAACGGAGGCAGGCATGTGCTGGGTTTAGCGTATAGTACATGGTTTATTGTCAGCACGGAACGGAGGCAGGCATGTGCCGGGTTTAGCTTAAGGCACATGGTTTATTGAATACAAGGAACGGAGGCAGGCATGTGCTGGGTTTAGCTTAAAGCACATGGTTTATTGTCAACACGGAACGGAGGCAGGCATGTGCCGGGTTTAGCTTAAGGCACATGGTTGATTAAACACAAGGAACAGAGTCAGGCATGTGCTGTGTTTAGCTTAAGGCACATGGTTTATTGAATACAAGGAACGGAGGCAGGCATGTGCTGGGTTTAGCTTAAAGCACATG
>JAOYSI010049817.1:0-23212 GCA_025775065.1 Hiodon alosoides | reverse complement strand
TATTTCCCCATCAGACCTCACTGTATGGTATTTCCCCATCAGACCTCACTGTATGGTATTTCCCCCATCAGACCTCACTGTATGGTATTTCCCCATCAGACCCATAGTTAAGCCATAGTGAAGGACCTGGAGTATATTGGAATACGATCCACTTCTTTTAGTAAAAGTAACTAAGTATAGGGAATGTATGAAGCTTGCAGAAATCAAACAACTAGGACTTTATTGACTTGATGATTAAGAATCCTTGACTTTTTCTAATAGTCTCAATAAAGTTGGATATAGAGATCTCTGTATTGGAACATCATGTGTACAGCAAGGGCTGAGCACACACACGTCTCCTGTGATTTAAACTTAGCCGCAAAAGAGGACAAAATCCACTTTACACAGGCTATTAATGTCCAAACCAAGCACATAAATAAAATAAGACTGTCCCTGACCCATCCAAAAGCCCAGTCTAATTAAAGCAGAGTTCATTTTTCTTTAATTTGACATGTCAGGAAAAACCCGTTATTGAAAAAATTAAAAAAATGCTGGATGTCTCAGTGAAACTGTACACAATATGTTTTTAATTTCCCCGGAGGCGTCGGCAAAGAAACTGTTTAATGCTGTGAAGCGCAGTCGCAGTGAATAAAAAAGTGCTCTGCGTTCGCTTCGCGTATCGTTGTAGGGGGCGCCCAGTCTTTGGACAATTACTGCTGACCATGAAGAACATGCTCTTTCTGAACCTTCTGACAGGGAATTCTTGCTAGTGGGGACCATGACACAAGAAAATTAGTCATGGAAAAACATTAATAACATACCTAGTTTAAAGCAACCCGAACCTGCTTCCGGATCTGATATTAGGTATATTTATTTATTGTTTAAATTATCGAGTTGGGTGAAATACCTAGAAAAAAGATAACCAATCACTCAACCTATTATTGTGCAGACAAGGTTTTGAATAAAATGCAGTACAAACAAGTTAAGCGATTTCTTTGTTTTTCGTTTAATACGTTTTGTTCGCTAACATTGCTAAGGAAACGGCACAAAACTGCAGGACACGTTGAAAGAAAGCCTTGATATAATTAAAAATAAATAAAAAACGTTTCGCACTATGATTCTTTGTGCATGGAATGAAAATCCATTAAAATTCCCGATTCCACTATTTAGTTGTGTATGACAATGTGATATTGATCTTTGCCTAACTGCTTTGACGACAAAATAAAAGTAAAACTGTTTTATGCATGGGAATTTGGCTATTAAGCGTAGACCATTTGACAGCCCAGCTCACTAAGGGAATCTAACAAAAGAGCTTCAGATCAACCATACAGCATTTCTATAGTTTGTGTAGAAATCAGATAATTCACTTAGTCCATTAGTCTATGGAGGTCTTTCAACCAAGAAGAAGGGCAAAGTAAATATAATGTTACAGGAGGGGAAGTGGGCAGGTTTGGTATCCACAGAGTCACATGGTTGTGAGGGCTTGTATAAATGGATTCATGTCAAAGTTGTGACAGAAATTTCTGCTGCATTTTGATCATTCCAAGAGAAACAGCTTAAGTTTTGCTGTTGATTCTTTCTTGAGAAAGAGAAAGGGAAGTCTTGTCACTCAATGTTTTTTTTTTACAGCTGGGAAAAATAATAATAATAATAATAATAATAATAATAATAATTATTATTATTATTACTATTATTATTATTATTATTATTATTTCACAGTATTTGTTGTATGTGCGAATATTCAGTTTTTCTCATTTTTAAAACATTAGTCTTGAGTGTTCATAAATTTTCACATTTCACATAACAACATTTTATTTATGTTGAATTAAATAAACAACGCATGTGACTGTTAATTTTGTTAATGTGGACAAATGCAGTTTTTAAAAAATACAGTTTATATTTATGCTCTGACCATTTTTTGTTCTGACTATTCAGCTTTTAATGCTTGTGGCTTTCAGGTTTATTTAATGACTATTTAAATGATCATGGTATAACCACTTCACTTGGATCCATAATCCGTTTGTATTACTGTTCCCCAGTTCCCAATAAACCTCTAAATATTGTCTCTGTTGGTCAAAACAAAAGAAATAGAGAATATCAGCTGGCTTAATACACCTGGAGGTGACAGAATACTACTGTTGTTTGCTGCTGCTTAACTCTGGCCAAGTTTAGTACAACAGTCCAGATAAGACTAGTTTTGATGCAGCCAATACCCAAGAATGAAAAGGACACATACATTAGCCATTCAGTATAACAGATATGAAGAATGATTAATGTGAGATGTTCAATGTTCAGAAGATGCCTGATTCAGTGTGTAGTAGGTACAGTAATACAAATTTAAACATCTGCCGAGGTCTCTTGGCCTTCCTTATGTTTAAAATCAGGTTAGTTTGTGTTTGCCTGGTTGCCAAATGAGAACAGCAGTTTTTTAATCATTGTTCTCCTCTACTCGGCCAAGTCACAGTGGCCAGAATATTTGTCTGCCTTAGCAGCCACACAGGACAAGCGCAGCAGACAGTGACTTATTCTTTGCAGTTCCGACTTCACCCACGATTAATGAGAACACAGCATTATAATTAAGAGTCAAAGTGATTTATTTCCCTGGATGTCAGAACTGCGAGAGTTATTGGCACTCAACAAAGCACACATCCTGTGTGCCATTTGTTAGAATAAATACTGTCAATATACAGGTCCTTTGCAACCTCGAGTACGAAACTCTAGATGTGTCGCCAAAGGTGTTGGCTATCTCCACGACACGCGATATATTGTTTTGCCCGTGTTTGCTAAAGAACTACCATTCTAAAAATGTGTAAATGACATGTGGTAGGTGCAAGGAACATGGACATCTGGGTTTGAATCTCAAACTAAAACCGAGGCAGCAAGCTAATCTGCCGATATATCTCCAACTGACATTTGTGTAAACGTAAGAACCACTGGAAACAGAGCTTCCCACTAAAACAGACTGCAGACTAAAGTCTCTTTAAACTCTGTGGTTTCAAACTAATCTTCAAACAGCTATCTTTGCCCAATATGTTTTATTTAATGGCGAAAAAATCACCATCACAGGTGACGGGTGGAGGCACAGTAACTAAATGGACTATTCGTTCAGCAAAGGCTCTCAAAAGTACTCACAAAGATGTACCCGGAAATACCGCAGTACAGACGATGTTGCACCAGAGATAAATGTGCAAAAACACTCAATGGGAATGCAACCATGAACAGTCTACGGTCATTTATCTGACAATTTCTAGATGATGCAGTCATTTTGAATGATTGTCACAGATAGGACGGCTATAGCAGGCTACAGCAGAATGGCATAAAAAACAGTTCAGGAGAACAACTGGAGAAAGCAATTCTTGCTTTACCTTCAATGCAAGTTTATATATATATATATATATATATATATATACACTTAAAAACATTTTTATTTTAAAGAACACAACATTTTTGTTACATATTTTTGATTGATCAGCTTATCAAACTACAATGATCAAATAACCCAAACTTTAATTCAGACAGGTATTCTAGGAAAATGAATTTTTCTTGTGCTGTCATTAATTTAAGACAGCAGAGGGCATAGCAGTTAAAGCACTGGGCATGTAATTAGTTTTTTAAGGACAAAATACCAAGCACCATAAAGTGAGAAATACTTGGATATACTGTATATTCAGCTGAATGGATTTGGTCAAAACTGTGAAATAATATGCTACGTTGGTTTATCTGGAGGAAAAGCTTCTGCTTGGCAAATAAATAATGTAACCTAATAAATTGGGTTAACCAATAGCCATCACTGTTGCTCTCACAAAAGAGGTTCAATCTTTAATCATTGGAGAATTGGCTTCTTATGCCCTCAAACGTTCACCCACATCTTTGCATACATTTAATTCTGGACCACATTTTATCTTTACGTATTAAATGCTTAAGGCGATGAACTTATATCACATACATAATATTACAGTACTGAGCAAAAGTCTTAGGCACCCTGGCTATTTACATAAATGAAGTCTTTGATGTTTTTTTTTGTCGGTTTCCAAGAGCCTTAAACTTGAGCCAAGGCTCGGGTAACTGAACCCAGCAAGGGAAGGGGTAGCCACCCGTCCTTCGGGACGTGATTAGGGGACACGTGCCCCTACCGCTAAGCTAGTGTCAGTCGGTTAGCGAGGGCATCCACAATGTAATAACTGCCGATTATCCCAGCTCAACATTAATAATGTTACTTCTGGTGAAGGAAACCGGTCGACGGCAATGCTCGTTTGTAAACTAACACGCAATGTTTTTTTGATGCAGGTTGTAGGCATTAGATGCTTTAAGAAGCTCCCTCTTGCACCCGTAATGACATGTGTCCAACTCCCCATGATAAAGATCTAGCTGTAATGAAGAGAATGCTGTTCTACAAGGTGGGCTATAGAGCAGTTTACGCCTGATGGAGACTGCAGTCACATTTCCAGCTTGGCCTTGGTTTTATTATTACAGGTTTTTTAACAAAAACTACTTTTTTATCCACTGTATGACTTTAGGTGAGGATAATTGCAGCGTTGAAGGGTGATTCCTTGTGAAGAGCAGAAGTGGCTTTCGATTCCGGCGGTAACGAATGCAAAAGCTGCTATACCTCGACGATTAAAAGAATAAAGGAAAAAGGGGGAAAATTCAGTTTTAAAAAATCTCCTAAAAAGTCTCCTATGAAACCTCAAAGATGCATTGCAATATATTGTTCTTCATTTAAGACATTTATCAAAATAAATTATGTAAATAGTAAAACGTTCCTCTTAAATAGCGTATTTACTATTTCTGCGTGCAGTCAAAAAAATTAAATAATACAAATATAAACAAAATAATTTCCATGTTTCTTAGCATCACCAGAATTTGCACAGTTTTCATTTTCGAAAAAATAGTAATCATACCTATTGTTTTCCCGGACATTCTGCCAATGTTTTGTGACTTCAAATAAATGATGACAACATATAGCTTGAGATGTTCATAAATACCCAGTTAAAATCACCAGTACATTTTGTTAAGACTTGTCATCATGTGACCACGTACTGTATTCAGAACCCTTCTGTAAGGGCAATGAAAAAAAAATTTGAACACGTTTCAATGCGTACTCCTCGCGTTCAAAAGTAAACCATTGAGAAAATAAAAAGGGAAAAACCTCAGTCCGGTGAGATTTTTGGGAATCAAATCCCAAGATACGATACGACCAGGAAAACCAGAGAGAGAGAGAGAGAGAAGCTGAAATTGGCCAGCGTAAAGTGGTTGGATGTGATTGAATTTACAGGCACAAAGCCTTTCTAGATCGCACAAGGATTTTCTCAAGCCCTCAAAATTAAAACTCATGTCACAACCTGGCAGCCCCGGAGAATCATGCCAGTATATTCCTATGCCTGCATGTGTGTCTCTCTGTCACAAGCCAGCCAAACATTCCCATCAATCGGGCGGTGGAAGACACGATCCCCGACAGCTTTTCAAATCAGACCAGGACTAGGGGAGGAAGGGGCTTACGCTGGCCCTGCCGGCACCGGGGGGATAACATTTTTGATTCAGCAATTTAAACTCATTTCAAGGGTGGCTCCGCAGCAATTTTCTGGATCAATGGAATGCCACGGCTCGTCCGATCACATGCACTCTTATCACAGGTACCTACAGCAGTGGAGGCCTGCACTAATCAGTGGGGTGGGTGGGCGTGTCTCGCGAGTCCTCCTGCTGAGGGGTGCCATTTCCCCCAGGTGAACAAATCCCCTGCACGGATGGATCAAAGGACCCTTTGGAAATGTAATAAACTGAGCCACGTTACAAGCAGCACTAAGTTGGAGAAATAAAATGCGTTTTGTTTCCACACATTCTCTAATGATTATATCTTTAGAATGATTTTTTTTTCTGCTATATATATTTTTTATACAAATTCTATGGGTGACGAAGGTGCATATCCAAATGTCAAGTTGAAAGCTTTGCTTCTGAATATGAAGAGGTGAATTTAATACAGCTTCCCGGTTCATTGAGGGTAACGTCAATTCTGAAATGTATTGTGTCATTACTTCTTTTTTCATAAGTTCTGTAAAACTATTTGTGACACTTTGATCACAACCTAGTCTGATTCAATTATGCACACCTATAGATTACGATGAAAGTGTTACTTCAATATTGTGTAACAATGACCCAGTTTCGACAATATAAAAACACAGTTCTTAGAGACATTTACCGAACGAATCAATGTCAGATTTTATTTCTAAAAATGCTGTTTATAAAAGACACCCTAGATATGCTGAGGAAATACATTGATCACATTTAAATAACGAAAAATGCCTTATTGTGAAATGAGTCTATCCTTGAGCGGACATATCCCAGCAATACCCATGTGCACAGATTTGAAAAACAGCAATGATCACAAGTCAGGTAATTTGGCACAGCAGTAGCCTTGAACCTTGGAGAGGATGATAAGTAAAGGAATAACTTCAAATCATTTCTGCTGCGTAGCTTCAGGGAGGGAGAGCTGAGGACAGCATTATCACATCCAAATTTATTGATGTTGCAGACATCCTTATTCCTTTGAACACGAATAACGCAACCCAAAAGTTATTAAAGCTCGGAGAGAGAAATAAATGGAAAAAAAATCTCAAGCGAGATTATCAGTCTTGAATTATTTTGTCAACTCTTTAATCTCTCTTTTTCCCCGTGTAATTTAGACTGAGGTGTTTTGTCTTAATAACACGTGCATATTGCTCCGTATTAAAGAACACCAGTTCACGTTTGTTTTTTTGTAGAGTAAAAAAAAAAACAGAAGTGATTTCTCCAGGCTGACATGTTTATAAATGTGTGGCGGCGAATGCCTGAGAGAAAAAAGGAGAGGAGATAAAGAATGAAGAAGTGGCAGAGAAGAGAGGCTAATCCAGCTGGTTAATCTGTGGGGGCCTTATCACTCCCTCCTGCTGCTGAGCACAGGAGCAGCGCTCGGCATACCGCATGACGGACGGCCGTCCTTCAGCGGTGTCTGCCGTCGCTCAGCCGTCCCCGGGGTGAGTGAGGGGTGTTCCAGGCGCGTCCGCCGCTGAGCTGACAGTCCCACCGCGCCGTAGGGCTCGGAGACGACCCCGCCACCAATCCGGGTTGCTCTCCGCCGTAGACTCTTTGTTTATCTTACAGTCGGCCAATGATGGATTCAAGTCGCGCCGCGCCGCTCGCCTGCGCTTGTAAACCTGTCAGCTGGCTGCAATATACAGCCTTCGAGGTTCATTAAAATGTAGAGGACTCCAACAGGCTCCAACATCAGCAGCAATGCATCATTTTAATAAAATATACGTTTTTTTTTTTTTTTTTTTTCACCGAAGCGGAACATGGAAACGTTATTACCTTAAAGTATTTAAAGGATGAAAATTTTGTAAATTTATCAAACACATTAACTAAAGCTGAGGGGACCTAAGAGAGACTTGCGTTCAAAAAAATAAAAAAAAATAAGCAGAGAAGCTTGATCTCAGCTGCTTCTCTGTAGATTTATTTCCATCAGAGCAACGTGCCCCGGACTGGCATTAACCTTACAGTCACATTTAGCTTGTGGATGAGTATGAAATATCACAGATGGCAGAGAGTGTAGTGCATTGTGGTGGATTCACTTCATTGGGTGGCTGTTATAACATGCCAGCCCAAATGTCACATCCACTTGTTCTGCAAAGGCTTAGGCAATTAGCTCGGCACCAAGAATAATGACTAAGTTATTTTAGAACCCTCCTTTGTTGGGGTCTCTCATTTGGCCTTACAACGAGCACTTTGTTCCCACTGAGGATCGAATGGCCCCTTTTAATGTCCCATTTCCAGTCTGTCATCACTAATGCCTCCAGATAGCAATGAATGGGAAGTGTCATTTAAAATGGACCTTGCTCTCTGTGAGCCCACACAGTGGGAAAGCCAGTCGATTAATGCAAGCAAACACACAGTGTGAAACATTTATGTCACATTCGGGTTATTACTGCTGAAAGTGAACATGCGGCAAGGAGAGGCGGAGACGTCGAAATGTGTTTTAAGTTTAGCCGTGTGGTAATGCTTACTTTCAGCTGTATTTGTTTAAGGATGTTTGTCAGAATAATATAATGTTTTGATGTGTTATGGCCAATGTTATGACCAGAACATGTTAGCTGGCGTTGCTTGATTGGAATTTAGAAATATCATTGGGATTGGTAGTCCCTAAAGGTTTTCATTTAAATTTGTCAATTTGCCATTTTTAAATGTCATATAATTTTCTCTTATTTACAAATTGGTTTATATCACGTTGCTGAGGCGTGTAAGAACTCTGGATATCAGTAACTTTTGAAAGTAATAAAGGTTTAATCTTTTCAACAGGAAAGCACTGCGTGCCAAACCAAACACCATCGTGATTGATATTCTCAGAAAGAGAAAAACATAACGTTTAGGAGGCAGCAGAATTCTGCATCTCTGGCCTCTAGCCACAAAAACAATTATTTAAAAAAAAAAAAAAATCCATTAATACACATTGCAAACCAATTTCTTTTAATTAATCTGTTAAAGATAACATTCAGTTGACTCATCACGGTTCGAGCACCTTCGTCTGACGTGTTTACTTCCCCCAAACACAAGTAATAATACAAACGAATGAACAAAAAAAACAAGAAACAACATACTAGCAACACGGTCAATGGAACACTGCCAGTTTTGTAATGAAAAACTTTTTTATATTCAATTAAAAAAAACTGACACTGCACTTCTGTGCTTTGACCTCAGTAGGAAACACTGAAACACCTCTTTTTCCCATTTGGTTTTTATATGCTGGTTCAGTGGTTCTTCAGAATTAGAGCGGCACTCTCTGGTCTTCTCTGGGAGTATTAGCCATTTGTAGGGCTAACTAATGACAGGTGTATGAAGTGATCAGAGGATGTTAACGAGAACTTCCTCGTGGCCCGTCGAGGTCAGCTCGGGCCGTTCCAGTTCTCCCAAACGCAGAGACAGGGTTGCATGTGCTCACACGCCTCTGGCACAGGATCAGTGAAACAAATAATCAAACAAACAAACAAAAAAAAAACAATACCAAAGACTGTTTAAAGCCTGTGGGAGACAACTTGACGGACTCCTGCCCCCAATTTTCAAATTTCACGCCAGCTTGAATAACTCAGGTTCCATTAGCCATCAGAGAATTATCCTTAATATCGTGACACATTGCAATCAGACCCCAAAGGCATTAGTGCTGTAATAATAACCCGTGGGTTTAGAGTTTGTAAATCAATGAGAGATAAAGCCTAATCCTCTCATTTCATTTCCCCAGGAGAATCTAAGTGTCTATAATAATGCTTTTTACACACGTTAGATTACCAGTGTAACAAAGGATGTTAGCTTTTGTACCTATTTTAAAGACGTGTAGATTAGCGGTAATTCATGTTCAGAATTTTGTGCATTTTGCAGTATGCTCTACTTCACATTCTGTATGGGGTTTGGTTAATGACGATGTGAGATTTCCCTGCTGATGTGATGTGATATTTTGTCTAAAACACACACACAAAAAAATTCTGTTCATTCAAACACTGGATCTAAAATAAATGTCAGTTTTCAATTAGCCACCAGGTCTGTTGTGAATTTTGTGTGTGAATAAATGAAAATGCAGGTTTATGTATTCAGTCTATGCACAACGTCGCCACAAACCTGCAATGCCAAAGGGGTCACTGTTTAACAAGGAGCAGAGGGAACCACTACTGGCTGCCTTCCTCTTCTTCATGAACGATGCTCAGTAAGTGGTTTGCCATCGTTCATGAACTCCTCATCGCAGTGAGCGCTGACCACATTCGAAACCTTTGATCTCGGGACCACGGGGTTCAACCTGTGTTGGTATTGCCACCTCATCCGCGGAAACCACTCAGACGACCAAATACTATTTAGTTTGGTTTATACAGTGTGAGATGTATGAAATGTTTCTCAAACCGTATGAAAAGGGGAAATATTGTTACTAACCGCATGATTGGAACCACATTGGCTTGCATTGAAAACACGAAAAAATAAATTAAAAATACAAATTTGCCTGGGAAAACACATTTGCAGGGATTTCCCTGTTGGAGATTTGCTGATGCAGATTTGATGAAGGCTTGTGTATTTTTGTGTTAAGATTTAGTGTGGCAACGGCCAAAAACAGAGACAGGTGCACAACAACCTAATTCTCCCGCGTGGATTGAGCAAACCGGAATTCTCCTGAGCTCTGTGGTCATTACATTTTTAACCAGAGAGGTTTAACCCACGTCCTCTAAGCAACCTGCACTCCAAGGCCAACGGCATCAGTTAACTGCCTTGTCAGGTAACTGACACCAACAAATCCGCTTAAGCGGAGATTCCGGTCAAGTGCACATAGGAGCGTTCAGGTTTGTCGCGTGTAGACCGAATAATCGTGAACCCCAAGAGGGCTGCTGATGAAAACCACAATAAATCTAGGTAACAGGAAATGGCAGAAATGTGTCTGTTTAAATATGTATGCTCTTGAACAAAGAGGCTTTAGGTGACTATTCCCTTTTAGCAGGGTGATCCCTGGCACTGACTGAACTAATCCATAAATACGGAAACACGATCGCTTGGCCTCTGCATTATTCAGACCTAATGAGGCCTTTTGGTTTAGACACACCCATCTCTCATGAATCTAGTTAATAATCAATACACGTCAATGTGATGAGACTGTTACTGTTATTCTGATGCAAATTTGGTCTGAGTGTGCTTATATTTAAACGTACAGTTGATATATAAGATTCCGCTTGTTTTGCATTGTTAAAACATGCATTTTAGACAAATTGACAGTAATTGTGAAATGAACTCTCTTTGACTCATCACTTGGCTAAGCTACAGTAGACCCATTGCTAAAATCCCCTTGCTGCTTAATTTATGTCTCTCCATAAAATGTGACATGAAACTTTATTACACTCTAAATCAGACTTTAGGTCACAGACCAAAATTATTGTGGGGCCAGGTACTATTTAGCTCATGCAGAAAATCTTACTGCACTTTATTATAACACCAAGTCCAGGAAGAAGACCAATATTTGCCGTTCAGAAATGATAAGAAATATAATCATTTGCTATTGGAAAACATAAATAATTAGTCATTTGATGTTCTCTAAAATTACTCGAGGTGACCTTTAATATTCACAAGTACGGCCGAGTAAATTTTCTCTCTCAGTTTTCGCTGCGGTCGCTGGGAATCAGGGTGACTGAACTGCAAAGTGCAACCCTGCTCATTTGGGGACCCCTGAGCCCCACTGTAATGGGAAAAGGTTCTGTTCCCCGGAGCTAGGCAGACCGCCCCAAAGCGGGGAGAGGGCACAGCTACTCTCCTTCTCCAATGTGCTGACTTTCCAGATCGATACATTTCCTTATCCTTGGCTACTTCACACATTTCATCAAGCCTCATTTTAAATGCCAGTAGTTTCATTGATTTCCATTACTGACGCTTAGGCCTCTTGGCTGGGTCCATGGCAGGTGTTTTTAGCATTTGTTTTGACTCCAGTGGCTCTAGATAGCATCAGGACAGCCCTCTGCCATCCTTAGCAGTTAGCTTTAAATGTGTTTTATCGAACTGTTCATATGAACTATTGATATTACATATACAGTGTCTAGAAAAAAGTATTCAGCCAGTTTTCACACTTTGCAGCTTTTAGTAATGACACTTTAAAATGTGAAAATTTATATTTGTTATATGTACATAACATGCTCCAAACATTCTACTGGCAAATAATGAAAAATCGCTCTCCATAAGCCACTCCCCCATTTACCCAAGAGAGCCTGAGGCAAATCTGCCAAGAGTAATGTCAAACGTTTCTCTAAGCTGATTCATAGACTGGAAAGACTCGGGGACGTAATTGGTGCCAAATGTGCATCCTTAAGTATTGACATGAATTATGTAATTAAGATAATTCAGTTTTGGCTGACATTATTGTAAACTCATGCTTAGAATTTGCCAGCTCGATCATTCCAGTTTGAAAAAAATGTTAATATTAAAACAATGGAACTTTAAATGGCCCACTGTCGGATACAACCGTACTACACTCACTGGTCTGGACGTAACTGAATAAAATTATCAATTCATAATTAGATTATAATTGTTAAAATGTTGTTAATTGATTTAAGGAATACTTCCAAACCTTTAGTTAATATCAAGACAACGAACAATTGTGTGTCCAACATCCAGCCTTCTCACTCTTCAGACCTGATACAAATGACACACTCAGCGAAGTTTCTGTGTGTCAGCGAGTGATCTTGGATAGCATTCAGCATGTCCTGCTACTTAGTAGCAGAACATAATGTAAAGTCAAATTCTAAGAGCCATTCAATCAAAAACACTGACCTCTTGCGAATAAATTGTATCAGAGGATAAAGTAATTTGCCACATTTCGCTGGATTATGAAAAACACGAACAGGATAAGCGACTGTTCCATGTTCTCCTTCAGGTCCTTTTCCGGCTTGTAGCATCTGAATTGACCTTGGATAACATTACACACACCACCCTTTGAGAAAAACCCTTCTGGTTCACCACAAAGTCCACAAACCATGATAACCATTCTGGTTTTGCCATTAGTATAACTTTCGGAACCAGGGGTTTGCAGATCTCCAAACAAATAAATCACCAAGGCCATCAGGACCTATGATCAATGTGTCATGATCAATACCCCCCTCTAATGATGACTGATACAAACATTTTTACTGTTGAGCTGTTGCCATGGTAGCAGAAATGCATTAATTAATTTCCTATCTCTCTAAATTATAGAATGAATAAAGTTCAAGCACTCACTGCTTAGTACAGCGAAGAGTGAATCCAGCCACTCTTGAAGTAGGCCGCATTATGAAAGAGAGACGAAGGTTTACTATGTCTCTTGATCAGTTACTCCTGACTTAACCTATTATTTTTCTACTCTAGAATTACAAGACCGAAAATAAAACCCTGTGTTTCTATCAAAGATCTCTGAGTACCAAGTCCATTAAGATAACATCGACAGGACACCGGAAAAAACCCGCCCCAAAAAAACAGAAGAAAAACACAAAAGCCTGAAACACTAGATTATAATAAGATCAGTCCCAGATACCCCCAACAAAATCATATCTATTTTCTGAATGCACCAACATCAGAGCTGTCACCGCCTTGTCTTTTTTTCTGCAGCTGTTGAGTTTGTAACTCCTCCGTGTATTAAGAAATTCCATAAGATAAGCTTGAATTCAATTAAGTCGAACCGTAGAGGAAAGCGCTGACAGAGTATCTTTCCCCTTGTTTTTTGCAAATGAGCTGCCCTACATGGGCAACGAAACGGGCGGGTTGACAAAGCGGACGGATGCCTGAGCTTTACCAGTGTGCTTGAGACGGTTTAGTTGGGCGACTGCAATGCCAGCGGATTCGCGGGTGAAGACAGGCTGAAACCCAGCAGTGCATTGCAGTCCAATACGGCTGGCGGAACATCAAGACTTCCAAAAGAAATATCGCCTAACAGAGAACCCTGTGCAAGATGTGGCCTGAAAATAAGTTCATTAAAGGAAGCTATGCTGTCCTCCACCTTTCATTTAAGACATATCAGAAGACACTGCTGTGCACAGATTTGGTTAAGAGAAGACCAATGATATCTGAAAGTCTGAAAACAAGGCAACCAGCTGAGGCTGGGAAACCGATATTGATTTTACAAAGAAAACGGCAGGTGTGGGAAAATAGCCTTATATCACAGGACTGTTATCGGAGTAAAAACATTTTGTGAAGGTTTTCCTCTACAGGCAAGTGGAAATAACTCTCTTATAAATAAAAAAACAGACACAGCCGAGGCAACTGAACGCTTTGAAATTATACTGAGAGCCCAACTGTTTTTGTGTGAAAAACGATATCAGTAAGATGCAACATTTATACTACGCTAAACAGAAACCACTCCAGTTAATGTCGAGGGTAATGTGCATATACAAACAACAGTTGGGAAAGAAAGCACTGATATGAGATTCTGATGGTGAATGTCTAAGGTCTAACCTCTGTTACTGGCTCATTGCATTAAAGGGTTTCACCAAGTATTCCTCCATTTTTACTGATTGCTTCTGTATTTATGTTCAACGCAAGTTCTTGGGGACAGCGGTACCAGGTGAAGAACGATTGAATACAAGGCGAGGTGATTTTCCTTTTTGAGCCCCTACCTTATGGCACTGTTAGTTTTCCAGCGTAATTTGATAACCATATGTTTTGGACAGGGACCTGACGATATTAATACACATTCAATGATTTTTGACAATCCAAATAAAAATAAAATTAAAAACTTGTGGTTTGTATTGTAAGATATTAGCACCAGTATCACGGTCTGTCTTGCATTTGGACTGTAATTGTCGCATGATTTCTGTGAACTTCAACAGCATTATATGGATAACAGAGGCATATGTCTAATTTTCTTTTGCAAAGAATAAAGCTACTCTACATAATATCAAATGTATAAAAAACAAATTATTAATTTAAAAACGGAAATGTGGAATACATTAGAAAACTTTTTCACAGATTAAAAAATATGCATGAACATCTGGTAAGCATTTTTTTTCTTACGGAGCCATGGCGTGCTAGGGCTTTGCATGAACAGATTAATTTTATGTGTTCTACAGGACCTCAGTAACCTTCCCTTGTTCACACACGACCTCTAACCTGCTCTGGGGGGATCTCACCAATTGAAGGCAAATGGTAATTATCGCTGTGTAGGATAGGAGGAGAAGGGACTCTTGCTATCTTGATTTCTTTCCATAGTTAGACTGAACAGATCTCTTATTGGCCCATGACCTCAGGGGTCATGAGATGTCCATGGTTCTGGGTCAGGTGGAACCGAGAGTCAGAGATGTCAAGTAGCTACAGCCCCAGTGAGGGATGAAGCAGTAGGAGTGGAAAACCATCCTCTCGCCGTGGTTCTGGGTCAGGTGGAACCGAGAGTCAGAGATGTCATGTAGCTACAGCCCCAGTGAGGGATGAAGCAGTAGGAGTGGAAAACCATCCTCTCGCCATGGTTCTGGGTCAGGTGGAACCGAGAGTCAGAGACGTCATGTAGCTACAGCCCCAGTGAGGGATGAAGCAGTAGGAGTGGAAAACCATCCTCTCGCCGTGGTTCATATGAGTGGGATTGATAACATTGTCATTCATCCTGCTGGACGTTTGATAAATAGGTTTCTGGGCGATGTCAGAGAGCCTAGGATTCTGTTCATAATTTTGTCAGACTCCCGACCTTGTCTAACCTGCACAAATTAGTGACTCTGAGAAGCTCAGTCATCAGATGTAGTAGAAACCAGGACACCTGAACAACATTATCTCAACTCCAGCTCTACACCAACATCTAATGTTACAGCAGAGAAGAAAAAACAACAACCCTTAGTGAACAGCCATTGTCATTTATTTTTTTGCCCAAAATATGCACAACCTGTAACACAAAACATTAATCACATGCGATCAATATAACCGAAGCGATATGGCAGGAACCCTATAGCTTTAGTGTCTTAACCTTTATCTGGCAGTCGTTGGTTGTGCCACACGGAGACGGTGACGATTTAGTTCATCCACATCATGTTTAAATATTATGTAGTTTCTCTTCTGGGCGAGAGAGACAACGTCCAGAAAAGCAGAAAGGAGCAAGGCTGTGGGAAATTTTGCCGTTTGTCAAAATCCTACAGGAGCTTTGAGCACTGCAGGGGTATAGTTTATTACCATGTCAATAGGAGCCAAAACAGGCATGCTTTATATTCACCACCCTATCTCAGCCTCTTTGCGACTGCATCCAAGTCAAATGTCCTTCTGTGACAATCTACACTAAGTCCCCATCAAGGACCATATTTTTGAAAAATGCTATGGAACTCCTGAAGTTGACAGTTTTAATATTCCCTGCTTTACTCTCTGATCTGATCCAAAATTACTGTGAAGCCAGCAAATGAAACATGAATTTGAACTGTACATTTTCCACTGCATCTCAATACTAAACAGAGTAAAACAAATCTGTTCCCCTTGATCAACAAAATAAATTCACACATTAGTAACTAATGAAAACCTGTAATGCCTGTGGGTTTTTTTTCCCTTTTCTTTTTTCTCCTGATCTGCCATTTAATTATTTTTAATTGAATTAAAAATTAGATTCTCACTTATTTTGCTAACAGCTGACATTTATAAAGCACGCCCCATTTCTGAGCAGATTCACGTGCTAATCATGTGTACTCTTCACTGCAGTGCAGTGCAACAAACACGTTTGTCACCCTGTTACATTAACATGGTTTCTACCCTGAAGTGCAGCATATCTCTTCATAGAGGATCAGTAACGAGAGACCTTCTGCAAACTAAAAAAAAAAAAGGCTAATTATTGAAGGAAACAGGATTGATTGCTTTGTAGAATCAGGTTGCACGTAGAGATCAGAGGCTATCCTTTTAATTGGTATAAAGAGCACACAATAAACTCCAACATAAACTCTTAAACTGATCAAATACAATGGACCCTGTGGGTCACAATGTGCCTCAATTAAGGACTGGGAAATTTACAGCGCAATCATTTTACATGGGAAAAACAACATATTAACCTGTCTTTATTTTTGCTGTTCTCATTAAACAGAAAATTAGAAAATAATTTTAATTAAAATACATTGGCTTCTTTTCCTTGATCGCTCATGAGACCTTTTAATTTATTTTAATAAGAGTCCTGATTGTTTAATCAGCCATGCGATGCTTAATTAATTAATTGGGGCTTTGCCAAACAGGGCCAAACTAACTACAGATAATCACCCTGACCCGATAGACAGTAAACAGGCCAACAAAAAGATTCTTCCTTTTTAATACAGTTATTATAACATACGTAACCGATGGCAGTTTATCAAATAAAGTACTGACTACTTACAAACGCTGCATTTTTTTTCTTCTTCAAATTCGAGACAAAGCCATAAATAAAACAAAGCCACTGAACTCACGACGTCATATCCCTTTCGATCGCATAGCGTAGGGGAAACTAAACTGGTTACCGTGTTTTAGTTGTTAAATAGCTTCGATCTTCCATCTTAATTTTTCTTTTAAATTCACATACATTCGAACACAAGCGGAGCTACGTGACAATTCGTTGTTGGATCAATATCCGTTTTCAGGATGATATCCAAATAAGAATACGGGAGTTTGACATGCTTGAACAAACAAGCAATCAGTGATTTAAATTATTGCTGATGAAGCACATATCGAGGCATTTGAAATGGTTCAACAGAATAAACTAATGACAACACTACTCTAGGTCACTCAAATATAGTTAATAAGCGGCAGAATGAAATCAGTCCAATATAACTGTATTGCTGTATCTAAACAAATTCAGACCAAAAGCCTGAATTGATAAAAAGTCATTTTTTTAAACTTATGTACCTTTAGATTAAAATTGTAAAGCCACATTTACATTAAAGATGCCAAAGAGGTAAACAAGTAATCCCTGTATGAATTAGTGTAATAATTGCTGTAGAATTTATAAGACTTAATGAAAATTGTCCCATACACAAACCCAAATCCAGATGTCATTACGGTGTCCTGAGAGAAGGTAGAAATAGACAAATGGTATAAAATGGGATAAAATTAGCCAGCTAATAGTAAGGAATTAATTTATGCTCCTTAAGATTAACGTTTGCATTTGTTCACACACCTCTTAGAGCCATTTTGCGGTCAATGCAGCAGTTTCACAACATGACCTGAAACCATGTGTGTGTCACCTCTGCCTGTAAAACTGTGAAAAGTGTGAGGCATAAACTCATGTAAACCAGGCATCTGGGGAAACCTGTGCACTTTCGGTGGTCGTCACAGAACACGAGAGGTCCGGATGGTCAATCAATCAAATCAATCAATCAATCAAATTTTATTTGTTGTGGCGCATTTTTACAAATAGAACTTGAAGAGTAGCTGAATAGATTGCATTTTCCAGGGGAATCAAAAAACCAAAAAAACAGAAAACCCAGTGCCCAACTGGAAGATGATTCCCTGACCGCAGGGTCACTCGAGAGAACCCCCTGGAAAACGGCACAATGGTAGAACAGAACTGAATAATAAAGTAATCAATGCGGAGCTGAGTTGATCTCTCAGCAGATAACAGGCAGAGCAGTAGAAGTTCTGGTGCTGGTTCTCATGAGGTTTCTGGGAAAAGCTTTTTGGGTCCACATGTTAGACTCCACAAGGCTGATGACCAGCCTCAGGCACACAACCTTCACTTGGTGTATAAAAATAAATGACTAAAAAAAACATTTCAGTACTATAGCTGATTACTGTATACAATAGTAATCCAGTTGTATATCCAATGTATAACCAGTGAACCACACGTTTCATACATAAAAAGCCACACGACACATTATCCGACTGATGACTCTTTTTGGCTTTCAGCTTATAAAAAATAAAAAATAAAAACATCACTAAGCTGTTTTAGTCCTACCGTTCCGGTTGTCTTGTTTATTTACAAGTGTTCTTTAGCATTTGAATGTTGTCAGACAAATTAGAAAGAACGGGAGGGTGTATTTTCAGGCATTGTGTAAATTCCACAGAAAGTCAAGTGCCTTGGAAATAGTTTAGACTATGAGAAGGGGTTTGCAATGTTTCACGCAGGACCAAAACGCTGGACGGGGGCTATCTGCATTATTAATGCTATCCTTTACAATACTACTACTACTACTATCACCATTGCTGCTACTACTACAGCAACAAATACTTCCACGATTGACTACTGCAACTACTCCTTTATATATTATTAATAGTAGTCGTAGTGGTAGTAATAGGTTTCCACATTTTGTTTGTAAATGAAATACTGACACTATCTTGAAATATTTAGAAATCAAAGATATGTATCGAAGTAATACCGACAGTGATTTAAAACTAATAGCCGGTGATTAAAACTCAACGGCGACACAAATACCTTTTCTCCCCGAAACAAAACAACCACCCAGCACTTTCTCAACGCTTGTTGAAGTCTTAATTAGTCACATTGACGCCCCCTCCCTTTGCCCCATTAACCCAAAGGCAGCTCTCACACACAGACATCACTTTAGCTTGTAAGTAGCTTTCATTTTATTTCTACAAATCACTACTATGAGTAAAATTAGTACATTTCTAACAAGAGACCAACAACCCATAGAATTGTGCCCAAACACACCAGCAGACCCATTATTCCTATAGGGGAGCGTACGGGGTACTGTTATTTTAAGAATAGAAAAGTATGTTGCATCGCTGCAGGCTGTGTTCCTGTGGAGAAACGTTATCCATTTCCTTGCATTTAATGACACATTAGCACACAAAAAAATGTTCCAAAGGTTTTTTTTTTTTTTGGAGTGCCCTTTTGTCACATGTAATTTGTGCGTGAAACCTCAGGAATGCGTGACACTGGTGCAGTTTGATTTGTTCCCTGGGGTAGGGACTTGAAACTTTATCTCAACAAGCAAATCACTTCTCTTGGAGATTGTGCCTTGTGTGCAGCTGTTAAGGGACCAGGGGTTCAATTCCTAGCCTGGGGTCCGGTGTGCCCAGACAAGTAGATTACTCTAGCAGATTAAAAAAATGTAAATACCCCCATCGCCAGTTTTAATGGAAATATGAAGTAGGCCTGTGAAAGTGGCCACTGTTCTTCAGCTGTGGAGATTCTCTCCCCTGTGACGCAGGTCTCGAGAGATGGCCCAGAGGTGGACATGGCTTTACACCTGCTGAAGCATTCCTTTACATCTTTCTTAAAGTTTTCAGAATCCATAAGCATTTCTAGCGTTGAGTTATTTTCTACTCCCCAATCGGTTTTCAGCTAAAGAATACGCCAAAGCGAGCCTGGCTGTAAGAACTTAATTCAAAGCAGGTCCAAACTCTGTCACTTTAGTTAATTCACAAGTACATTGGGAATGCACTTAAATAAATTCTCACCATTAAAGCTACATTTACAAATGCGCTTGTTAGATGGCAATGTTAGAAGGAGGTGCAGAAAGTGCACAAGGTTCTGTTAGAGAACTACACTTATTTTTAATTTAAATTTTAACTGTTTTAGATTAAAAAAGGTAAACTGTTTGGTTAACATATGGTTTTGTTATGTAGTTGCTGATTTAAATGCAACACGTTTAAACATTTACACCCTTTTAAAATTCTCTGAGGGGAGGATTTATTCACTCCATCTCAGTAAATTGCTGGAAAATGACGAAGGAGAACCATTAGAAAGAGACATACTTCGATACCACGGCACAATGAAAAGGTTTAGGGAAGTTTAAATGCCATGCCTAAAAGGGACCCCTCAGTCCATGTTTCCTCTGAAAGGGGGTTAACCCTCGCATTTCCTTGTTTCGAGTTTCGATTAAAAATGGTGCTCATCTTCATTTCGCTTCGGAGCTGGGAAAACATAAGTGTTTCTTATTCAGCAAAAGATCAAAATATTTCATCCCCGATTACTTAATGGTGATCGCTGATTAGTTACAATTTAAAATGCAGTGACATAATCAGAGGGGGAACTCCTCATGTCAAAAAAAAAAAAAAAATTTTGTAATGAGATTTTACTAAATGCATATTATATTTTAAAGTATCGCTGGGCGTAAAATACGAACGGCGATGACTCACCTTTCATGTTCCTAAGATATTGCCCTGAACCTCTAAAATCTGTTTCAGTCAGGCTCATTTCCTGCATCTTTTTTGAAAGTAATGTCGTACGCTGTTTCCTGAAAGCAGAGCTTCTTTTGCCGTGACGAGACAGCAGTGCTCCTTTGAAGACAAAACACAGCCACCACCGGCCATGACAAACCCTGGGCTTTCAATTTTCTTGATTAAGAAATGGGTTAGAGAATTAAACAAATGTTAGTTTGACAAACAATCACTCAAAAAACCAACTTGATACGATGAGAAGCATGACATTTTGCAAAAAAAGAAGAAAAAAAAAGCAAATTAAATGAGCTTTATACAAACCGAATGAACACCTCTCAGGTCATTGAGAGACAGGCACGAGTTTGACACCAATCACAGAGAACCAGGAAACGTGAATAGTTGCGCGTTGTAAACCATCGCTAATTGCATTTTACACTACGGCAGGGGATGCCAATGCAACTTCTCAAAGTTATCATTGAATTCTTCCCACTTCAGACCGTCATTAACCTTTTGTAACCTCGATGCAGCCCTAGAATCCTGAGGATTTGGGGGATTAGCGAATTATTTGCATAATTAGCCAGGAGCAGACGCGCTGGTGCAAACAACAGCCGAAGGACAACATCGACGCTCTGAGTCAAAAACCGTTTACCGAAAGCTGAAGACAAAGAAGTGTGCACAATCTTTCCGTCGCTACTGATTGGGAAATATGGTGAACGTGGCAGTATCAAGTGCGTGTGGGTTTACAAATATATCCGTTTTCGTTAGATTAATGAGCAAACAGATTCCGGACTAAATTACCTTTTTTCAATAGGTATTATTTAACAGAGCTACGTGCACATTTAAATAAATTAAAATAATGACAGATTTTCTTCCCAAAATGTTCCTGTGAAATTCAGTGATATTCCCGTGAGCGATACTATTCACGTTATTATGAACAATGTAACACACGTTATTACTGGCAGATGTGCCGTCAATAAATACTCTTTTTGAATTGTTTTTTAATGTTGGCCAATTGTGTTATAATGTGAGTCTTCTAAATGACAGGTAAACCGATGCACAATAATCCATACCAGCAAATAGACCCAACATTTCAAAGGATTTGTGGAGGAAACAAGAGGTATTTTATATTTATATATTTTTTTGTGGTTGATTCTTTAATTCTTTTGAAACATCCAATCTACTGAAGTGATGGAGGAGTTTATTGTTCTCCAGCATTTTGGTAAAATAACTCTAAACCAGAATCAGTTCTATTAATGATTAGAATGGCTGCAGCAGATTATAATAAAAGAGAGAACTCTCAAAACTACGTATTGACTTCAAGTGGGAACAGCGGATTGAAGAGAGAACGTCTTCATAGCATTGCAACCGTACAGCTGTCTTTAAAAGAAAGGAGACATCATTAACAATTTGCTGAGTGAGAATTAATGCTGTAATGCATTATTACCAAGGCACTTCTAACGGACAATTGATTGGAGTGGTTGATAAAATAATCTTAAAATCTGATTGCTACTTGGTGTTCTTCTGAAGTGCTAATTAAGGTTATTGATCTGCAATCTCGTTGTTGCTTTAGTACTAAAGGAAACTTTAGTGGTTGAAATGTCGACCTGCGAACTGGAAACTCTGCATTTTTTATTTTTTAAACCGTGGTGGAAAACGAAACCGTATGGGAATTTGCCGTTCTTAATACCTTGCACTACTGTTGAAACCCAACAGCAGAAAGACATATCTGAGGGCTTCTTGTGTTGCTTTCTGCCACACATCTGAAGAGAATCACCGGATGGGATGTGAGTCAGCTTCACACCGTGAACTTGCATCAGCATTGGAAACCTCTGGAGCACGCTTTGAATTGGTAATTCATTTGTGATGAAAATACTGGGAACGAGATGAGAGGGGAGACCATCCCCAACTGAAGCCTTCCTGTCCCCTTTAAACAAAGTCATCAATTTATTCTGTTTCCCAGCTGCCCTCAATTAGAAGGCAGAGCCTCCCGTTTTTGACAACATTGATCAACTACTGTGAAGCAGAAACTGGTATATTAGACGTAAAAGTCTCAGTCATGGGCATGATAAATTTCTTGCATGGGAGAGACTTCTTATGACTTCCTACAGTTAAGGGCAGGGGAGGCGGTGGTTGGCCACCGTCAACACAGATATGTTTACAATGTCGCCATGGCGATAGCTGAAGAGAGTGAGCAAAGACTGAGAATGTTGAGCAGATTTGTTTTTGGCAGGAATTGTGGGCCACCATCAGAATCCTTTTAGAAAAAAGCAAATTAAAGAAAGCAAATAATTCATTTGTTTAAACAATGCCAGTGTCATGTCTTGTACACTGCTCTGTGTATTTTGTTTTGGTATTTCTTTGTTTTGTTCTTGTTCCTGATTGTGTATTTTTTTTATCTTATCTGGATCCTAAAAGACATACCACAAAAAAGCTCAATAGATCGATCAATAGATTAAAATAGGTTTTAAATTCCAGTCCCACCTTGTCCCTGTGTCTGCTGGTTTTAAATTCCAGTCCCTGCTTATCCCTGTGTCTGCTGGTTTTAAATTCCAGTCCCTGCTTATCCCTGTGACTGCTGGTTTTCAATTCCAGTCCCAGCTTATCCCTGTGTCTGCTGGTTTTCAATTCCAGTCCCTGCTTATCCCTGTGTCTGCTGGTTTTCAATTCCAGTCCC
>JAOYSI010049806.1:0-12437 GCA_025775065.1 Hiodon alosoides | reverse complement strand
ATAATAATAATAATAATAATAATAATAATAATAAAAAGAAAAATCTTTTAAATTGGATTTTTTTTTTCTTTTTTTTTTCTTGTCGGTAATAAATTGTTCATTTTCTGTAAAGGGCTTTTATCCTTATCACATGACCAATCCTTGTCACATGGCCTATCATTGTCACATGACCCCAATGTGCCAGGCTTGTAATTGGTTCAGCCCAGTCCAGAAAATATAACACAGGCACTCAAACAATGGAGGTAATATCTGTATAATATGACAGGTATCAGGACTGTGTGTGTGTGCTGAGGTCTACGAGACTGATTAATCATGGCCCGCAGCACCCTGTTATGCACCCTCCATCCCTCCCCACATTTAGAATAAGCCATTGTAGCTCCTCTGCTGCCCCCTCCCAGCCAGTCAGCCTGACTTTGGACGATCATGTGACTCGTGATAGAGGAAGAAGAGGCGAGGGGAGTGGGAACCTTAAACAACCCTGATGAAGAGAGCAGCAGAAAAGCACATTGCACATAGGATCATCAAAAAGCAGAAAAGCCAGAAGCCCTTACCAGTAGGATCGTTTTCTTACCAGGGACTGGTGGTAATTCCTAGGGAAATAAGAAATGTCATGACCTTGGCTTTATAAATAGCATATTTATACGCTGGCTCCGGAATTTCTGTTGCATGCAAGGTAAGGGCTATGTTGAACGTTCCTAGACTGCTACGAGTGTACGGTGTGTTCTGTTTTCCGAACAGCACAGAAAGACTTGGCTTTGCTTGTGTTTCATAAATGGAAAAATACTAACAACAGGATGGGCTGGGTGTAAACATGTTGTCCCTGGATAGCACAACCACAGTTTTGCCTCGGTATCGATTAGATGTTTTGTCTATGTATGTTTAGCACGTATTTCATGTTAATGAGAACTACAAGATAAATATTTTAGTTTAATCTTTTGAAAAATTAGGAATATAAGCACAGCCTACAGTTAAACAGTATGAAACCTTGAAAACAGCAAGTGATAGTCGGGGCATATGAAGGTGATGATGGCAGTGGTTGCTGAGGCAACGGAGCTTGTGACATTTGGGATGAAAGATAACCAGTGGGTAGTGCAATCGAGCTTTTAGGAATTAATAATATTAATCTAGTTACCTTTCCCTTACCTTATTTCCTTCATGTTTATACATACAAAGACAATAGCAAGAACATTATCAAAGTTTAAATCCGATTCTTTCGATCTTTTTGTCTTTTACCCTGAGACAATTTTCAAAAAAAGTTTTTATGTTATAATGTGAAAGGGTATTGTATTCGGTTGAGAGATGAGCTTCTGAAGATTTGTTTTAACAGTTTTTATCCATCAGTTTAATGTTTGGTTTTTATTTCTTTCGTGTTTTGCGTGTCATACCTTGGACAAGGTTGAATGAGTCAATGGAACATAATCATACGGAGAATGACGGCTACTCTGACAAGTCTGACAAGGAGGCGCATGAGGAGTCTGACAACGGGGCCGAAGGGAACGGGGCCGAGGGGAACGGGGCCGAGTTGACGGAGGAGAGCGACGTGGACCAATCAGATGACCTCTCCCCTGGACCACAGGCCACCGCCTACGTGGAGCAGAGCCAGGAGGATATGGCAGAGGTCAGGCAGGGGGAACCCCTGGCCGACTGCTTTCCTCACAGAGGAATTGCTCTCTCGCTTTGAGGCTGATTGCTGAGAATCCTGGAATTGAATGCAGATTATAATGCTGCTAAAAAATCCCTGCTCCTAGCCACTAAAGACTCCATTTTGGTCACACCCTGTGACGTCACACCCGGAACTGCCAATTGTAAACATCAGGCCAATGTCTAACCCAACAACCTAACATGCATTGGCAATGAGACTTTCTAACCCTACTTGCTTGACATAATACACAGTAATCACACTCGTGATGAAGATAATGCGAGGATGTTTTCCCTTGTCAATGTAATGAATTGGTTTGTATAATGGAACACTCACTTTCAGATTTGGGTAAACGGCACACGCTGTCTCACATCTCCCAGGCAGGAGAGACGTCCCAGGTTGAGACGGTCTCGGAGGAGAACAAAGGTCTGATGTGGACCCTGCTGAAGCAGCTTCGCCCTGGGATGGACCTGTCCAAGGTGGTGCTGCCCACCTTCATCCTGGAGCCCCGCTCCTTCCTGGACAAGCTCTCCGACTACTACTACCATGCCGATCTGCTCTCGCGGTAAACACGCCTAACCCGCCATCAGCACAGAGGTGGCCTCTGTGCCATGTTTGATTGGTGAGCTTTTATAACGAGCAGCTGGCCTGAGTGAGCGCTGATCTCATCTCTCCTCCTGCTCAGGGCGGTGACCGCAGAGAGCCCCTACTGCCGGATAAAGCAGGTCCTGCAGTGGTACCTGTCCGGCTTCTACAAGAAACCCAAGGTTAGACTTAAACAGCGTAATAAAGTATTGTTATTGCCCTCTTCTTGTCACACCCCACCGGCCATTCGACAGATTCCTTTCCGTGGTATCTTTACTCTCAGTTAATTCACAAACCTTCCCACCAATTCTCCAAGGGTTTTCTACTCCAAACACTTTACTTCTCTGAACCTGAAGCCATCTGAACTTGAAGCCACTTGGTTTAAGTATGTGTCCTTAATCTTTTTCTGCTGCGTTATTGGGGAATTCAAGGTTTTGGCTCCAGTAGGGGGAGCCATTTTCCCCTTACATATCTTACATCAACGACTCTTCCCCTAATTTCACCACACTATAAAAATAGAACAAAAACAACCCGATGGTTCTGTGATTCATTTAGCTCATTCTCTTCCCTGAAAGTCAGTCATTGGGGATAACTTTACCACTGCAATAAAATGGATGGCTTGTCTGCTACCTGGCCAATTAGTATATTTTTCCTGGCCATACCCAATATAGAATCTCCAAGTTGAGAGTTGAATTATCCATGGGAGACCACAATTTCAACATCATGGGATAGGAGAAGCTAAATTAGGTGAAAGGAGTCGATTTGCCTCATCAGGCGACTTTTCTCTGATGTTTCTGACCCTGCCACTTCCTGAGCTGCACAACACCTTGGCTATATGTATAAAGTGTAAATTATGAGCTAAATAATGAAAGTTGCCATCTACGTAGATTGTGCGTTTGTGTTTGAATGTTACCATAAATACACCATGGCCGTATTTATTCTTGTGACTGGATTGCAGGGGCTGAAGAAGCCGTATAATCCAATCCTCGGAGAGACGTTTCGTTGCTGCTGGCTCCACCCGCAGACAGACAGCTGTACCTTTTACATAGCCGAACAGGTGAGGCGGCCCCCTATCCACGCCGCACCACCACAGTGTGCTGATTGGTTCCTTCTGTACCTCTCCGTCGGCAACCCAGTTCTCAGCGGCGCCTCCCTCTTTGTCCTCTGGCAGGTGTCGCATCATCCGCCCATCTCGGCCTTCTACGTCTGCAACAAGAAGGACGGCTTCTGCATAAACGGCAGCATCCTCGCCAAGTCCAAGTTTTACGGTCCGTGTCAATCATCTGTGTCCAGACATGAGCTCCCCTGGCTTGTCCTGTATGGTAAGACGTGTAAGCACGGTTGTTTTGTTAACGATGCAGGTAACTCACTGTCGGCGATACTGGACGGGAAGGCGACGCTCCTGTTCCTTACCCGAGACGAGGAGTACGTCATTACAATGCCATACGCGCACTGCAAAGGTACTCTTTCGCTCAGCTGTTTGTTTCGCTCGTAATTCATAATAAAGTCTTATTTGGAGCTTTTTTGACTGTTAAAGAGAATATTGAATATATATTTAATATAGTGACCAAAACTGCTATTATGGTATTTGTAGTAGGACTGTAACAACGTAGTTTAAGCTCTGTTGTTTGTTTACAGGCATTTTATATGGTACAATGACCTTGGAACTTGGAGGGAAAATCACAATTGATTGTAAAAAAACAAATTATGTAGCAGAACTGGAATTTAAACTTAAGGTATGTTTTCATCTTTGTGTAAGCAAACAAAGTCCAAATATATTCTATATATATAGTTGTAAGAAATACCTTATATAAACACTTTCCATACCACAATCTCCGACAGCCTTTTCTCGGGAGCCCCTGCAGCGTCAACCAGATTTCCGGAAAGATCAGCATGGGAGAGGAGGTGCTTGCCACTATCGATGGACACTGGGTAAGCCGGCCCGATGCTTACGTCTTAGGCACGTGTGGAAAGAAAAGTGGTGAGTTGGGCCAGGTGTCTGTGACTGGCATCGCCATTTATTCTGCGCTCGTGGCGGCGGAACTCGCGGATGCATAACGCTAAGCGATTAACCGTTAGCTGAAACGGTCGTTTAAGGTTTTCCTCAGCGCGCAAGGCATCCGAGCCCTTATGTTTCCGCGCTCTGAGCCAGTGCTGCTTGTGCTTCTAGGACAGAGAGGTGTTCCTCCAAGAGAAGAAAACTGGCCATCAGGAGGTGCTGTGGAACCCCAGCCCGGAGGTGCGGCAGCAGAGGCTGAAGAGACAGGTGGTGCAACAGGACCAGCAGGGGGAGTTTGAGTCTGAAAGGTACAGAAGTGGACATTATCGTAGCTGGGTATAATCCCCTGATCCTGCCAGTGAATATGTCTATCCATGAATGGCGCAGTTGGTCAAGGTGTTGAAGGAGTCTCTGTTTGTTCAGATTGTGGCGGCACGTAACCAGCGCCATTGTGAGTCGAGACCAAGACCGTGCGACTCAGGAGAAGTTTGTCCTGGAAGAGGCCCAGAGACAGGAGGTCAGAGAACGAGGGGACGAGGCGTGGTCGCCCAGGCTCTTCCGGTGGGACCCCGTATCCAACGAGTGGCGCTACGGATACGCAGAGTACGTGCTCCTGTAAGGCAGAGTCTGTGTGGGATTGCGTGGTACACATTCACCTGAGGAGAGAGGTGATGTGGGACTGCACGGTCAGGAGAGAGGTGATGTGTGGCTGCACGGTCAGGAGATAGGTGATGTGTGGCTGCACGGTCAGGAGATAGGTGATGTGTGGCTGCACGGTCAGGAGAGAGGTGATGTGGGGCTGCACAGTAAGGAGAGAGGTGATGTGGGGCTGCACGGTCAGGAGAGAGGTGATATGTGGCTGCACGGTCAGGAGAGAGGTGATGTGTGCCTGCACGGTCAGGAGAGAGGTGATGTGTGCCTGCACGGTCAGGAGAGAGGTGATATGTGGCTGCACGGTCAGGAGAGAGGTGATGTGTGCCTGCACGGTCAGGAGAGAGGTGATGTGGGACTGCACGGTACACACTCTCCTGCGGGAGAGAGGTGAAACACAACTAAAGACTAAACAATACTAAAAATACCCTTTCAAGTTAGACAGTTTAGCCCTAAAATTATAAATCAACAAAAGCACACAGCCATTAAACATTGACTTTTCAGCACTCAGGTGCAGGAGCAGAGTTCCTGGCTGTGGGTGTGGCAGGCATAGGCTGCCTGTCAGGGTGTTCCCTGGGCTGCTGTAGGCGTGTCTCCACAATGGCCTTTGGTCTTTCTCAAAGGTACAACAGCAGTCTACCCTTGTAGATTTTAGCCAACAACCTTTAGAGATTTACAGATTACGTTACAGATTAAGTTCAGTTTGGCTGCCTGCTGCCGTTGGTATGTCTCTGATTTGGAGAAAGAGTGGGACTGCTGTTAAGATCCATTAACACCATGAGTTTAACAACCTAGATTAGTGCAAAATCCTAACTGATGTACATGACCAGTATACAATTTATCATTTAAATTGCTTAGCAGACGCTTTTATCCAAAGCGACTTACACAGCTTACAATTTCTACATTCATTCACTTGTACAGCTGAATGATTACTGAAGCAATCAGGTTAAGTACCTTGCTCAAGGATATAAAAGCTGTGGTGGGAACAGCAACCGTTTGGTTGCAAGGCTTTAACCAAGTCTTCCTAACAGCTGTATACGACTGAGGGGGCCATGGTCAGGTAACACAAGGGAGGCTCAACTGAGGGTCCCATTTCACACCTTTCTGCTGCAAGGCCCAAGCAGAAAATCGAGCAGACGTTATTGTATGGGAGGAACTGATTGCATGTGGGGGGCCTGTCCTCTCAACCAGACAGTGTAGCAGTGTAGCAGCCAATGAGGGACAGACGAGGTAGACAGTGCTGTTGGCAAAAGTGGGCAGCCATGGCATCTCTCCTCAGGGAGCAAACACACTGTAGCATTACTGCCTGGTGCAGCAACAACTCAGTTCAAGATGTGCAAAGCCTGCCCAGCTGAGTAGGCTTTGATGTGTAATCGCAATATCTTGGCTGGGACTACCATAAAAGCACAAACAGAAAACATGTCACCGAGCCTGGAACCTGACATCCATAATCCCTTTGTACTCGATGTAGTTACAAAGAGTACACTTTGTTCACTGGCACAGGGTCCGTGGCGCATCTTCCTGTGCAGGTCAGACTAAGTTTACAGTGGCTAACGAGACATAGCTCACCTATCTCTCTGTGCCTCACCAGCACCAAGCCGTGGGACCCCGACACCAACCTAGTCCAGTTCGAGAAGGACGGCGTGATCCAGACCAAGGCGAGGCGGCGGCGTCATGACAACGGGACGTCCTCCCGACGGAGTTGGGCAGCGCAGCAGAAGGTGGGCACTCCCACACCCAGCATAAAGTGATTTCACCATTCGGTGATCGAATGACTCTGACTGCAGACGGCAATGTGTGTGTGGGGCGTGGGTGCGTTGCAGGCCCGGGCGGGAGTCAAACACAGGAAGCCCAGCAGCCAGCCGTCCAGCTGCAGCCAGAACACGGACCGCAGCAGCACAACCCCGGAGCCCACACACGAGTCTTCCGACAACGAAGGCAAGCACGCGCCAGGGAGGAAGGCAGGGGGTTCTAGTTCTGGATTTTTCCTCATTATCATCTTTTAAAATCTGTTTAATTGTTGTCACCTATTCAGAATTCACGGTCCAGTGTGCAAGATGCAACAAAGAAGTGAAGGACATAGCTCAGATTGAGGCCTGCGTAGCTTCAATACAGAAGACGCAGCAGGACATACAGAGGTGCCCATCTCCAGCTGATACTTATGCCTTTAAAGACATAAAGACTGTCTTTAACTGTGTCAGTAAAGTTCACTGTGTCCACTTTGTTTTACATGCTCCAACGCACCCAGGAGCCTGAGTGCCCTGAGCCGGCAGCTGGACCGGAACAGAGACCTAGGGGAGAGCACGGTGCTCGGTGGCCACCCGTGTCTGGCCCTCTGCGTCCTACTGCTGTTCCAGCTGTTCATCAACTACGCCTTCACCTGAGAAGGGGACTCCAGTGCGTAGCAATAAAAAACAAAAAACAAAAAAAAACCCTCACTTCCACTCACGCCCAAATAACATCCACACGCGAAGGCACCAAGAATGTTGAGAGAGATCGGAAGAAAGGCAAGACGTTTGCGAAAATTAACGAAAAATTAACGCAGGTGGATCCTCACTGATACAAGTGACGTGCACTTTAACACCCCTCGCAATACTGATGTACTTTACTTGTTTGTTTCAAAAGCCATTTGGCAGACTCGCCATTTTCTCCATTCACTTCCCCCTCCACTTAAAACTCTGGGCCTTAATACTAAAGCCAAAATAATTAAATTAAAAAGAATGGAATGAAATGAGTTAGTGCAATTATGTTTGTTTTATATAAATGTATGTTCATTTCAGTATTTGTAATCCTTAAAGAAATGGGTTCATGTTTACAAGTTTCAAATACCTGCATAAAGAGTGTGTGTGTGTGCGTGTGCGTGTGTGCGTGTGTGCGTGTGTGTGTGTATAAATAACATGTTTTTTGGAAAAGCATGGGGAATCAAAATTGGTCAAGCAGAGATGTGGCAATGTGTTGTATTGGCCATTTATTGAAATCATGAGCTATTCACAAACACAGATCGGTGGTCCTGATTATGAATGCCGGCATTTCCCTCTAGAGCAGAATAGAAGAAAGGCGGAGAGACAGGATGTCCGTTAAGGTTAACCCCTTCTTGTGTCTGATAGCGAAAACTAAGATCGACCTCTGCATTGTTTATTTAAAGTGATCTGTGTCTGAATAACCGCATGGTTTATCCAGTTGATTCTGACCAGGATGAGTTTCATGACTTCGGAATGGAGCCGCATTCTTCACCCTTACACTGTAAATGGTACTAAATTGCTACGAATTGGTCACGTTTATTATTTCGCCATATTGAAGGTTTTTGAACTATATAATCATGTTTTATTTAAATAAAATAATGACATTAGTCGGGAATCTCACTTTATTATCGGTATGTGTTATAATCTATTCTGTCATTTATTTGGATATACAAATCGAGGACGCTTTGTATTGCCTGGAATGTCGCGTAAGAATTGGTGATGGCGAGGGAGAAGCCAGGCGGTGTGTTTCGATTTCAGTCTCGGCTCTTGAAATCCCCTGGCAACAGACCGCCTAGAAGACGGCTGCTGTTCTTTACCATTATTTTTTTTTTAACTGTTACGTCAGAAGGGTTGGTACCCAAATTTGTGTAGCACAAAATTCCATGTCTTCCTTTGAATTTTTTGTATTCTCTCCCATTCACTTTAGTGTAAAAACTATAGTTGTATATAAAATGTTTTACTCTGTTATTGTCGTTACTTCAGTCATTCTTAATATACACTTTAATGCTGACTGACTGAACAATTTAATTTCCAAAGATCCTCCTTAAAGGATCCATCATGCTCACAATCATGAATTTTAGATTACCTACTACAAAAATGATAAAAATCTGTTTAAAATGAAAGTTATTGCATGTTTTGCGCCAGTAATAAATAAAGCGAAACAATAATCGCCAGTCGCGTTTTACAGATACAAATGTAATATTTCTAGATTAAACGCTGAGGACAAAATTTGAAAACAAAAGTAAGGTTTAAATGAGTATCATAGGAATGTATGTACAATACAACATTTTTTAGTTTATTTCTTAAGGATACTGAATATAACGATTGGAATAGTACTTTTTAATGTATCGATCATGCAACCGTTCAATTGTTAATTTACTAAATTTGACTTTAAAAAGAATATTACATCACAGCAGTTGATATCAATGTCCAAGCGTACGGCTTAATTCTTGCGCGGTCAAATAACAGTCGTTGAGGGTACCCTTGTTTATTCGTCTTTCTCAGTAATTATAATAATAAATATAACTATTTTGTGACAATATGAACATTAAGAGGCATCATGCTTATAAACGTTCTGAGGAGTGAAATTTCCTTGTTCAGGCATTGACACGCCTCCTGCTTATGACACCTTTCTTGGTGTAGGGGGCGTGCTAAAATGGCGAAGAAGCTTTAGAAAAATACGAATACCGGTCAGTTATATTATAACTATTTTCTATCAGAACGTTTTTATGATCCATCTCTAGACATGACAATATTGATGAAGGTTTCTGTAAATAAATAAAATGTAAAAACTATGAAATCTACCATTCAAAACCAGGAATAAGTAGTGTATAAATGCTAAAAACTTTCCTCATCAAACAGATAAATTACACTAGTCGGAGCAAAAAAGAGAACATTTCTCAGTGGTAAGTAGTGCAGTTGCTAAGTGTATTGTGAGATCATTGCCCTCTCGGGATCAAAGTCCCTTGAATGGTGTATGTGACTCGTTGAGAGCTTAACGTTCGAATAGTGTTAACTCGTGGATTCCAAAAAGCTTGAAAAAAATAGGCATGCAGTTAAATACGTTAAATATTTAATTACATACAGGTAACTCGCGGTGTCTGTAGCTGGCACTTTAATAATGTCATAATAGTTTCGTGTAATGTTAGCTTTCTGCCAGCAGCCTGTCAGCACTGTAACTCATTGAATAAAATTTGCTTTGCTTGGATCAGAATCTTAAGAAGATTTGAAAATGTCCGATCCAAAAACGGGGTCACAGACAAATTCTACTGACCCAGAGGTCACTGGCAAGGTACGGAGAGTGCTTTTCATCACCTACGTAGTAGCTGCATTGGAAATCACGTGGTTGTTCCTCCAATTCTCTATAACTCCGGTAAGTACGATATTTTATTATGATCATTTAATGTGAAATTAAATGTGAATGTCTAGCCAATTACATTTTTACTGACTGACATTTTACACAAATGTTCTTAAAGTGGTATACAATAGACACGTATTCTTATGTAATATGAAGTGCTCTACACTTATTTAAGTTAAGATTTGTATTGAAAAAACAATTGATTTTACCTTCGCAGTACTTGGCAAAAAGGTTAGGTTTTGACACCCTCTGGTTCGGATATTTACAAACAACAGTGGGCATAATACAGCTTTTGGGAGGCCCTATATATGGCAGGTAAGCAAATGTTTTCTTTATTTGTTTTCTTAACTTCATTTAGGGTTTAAAATATGTGTAGGACGTAAAAAAAAAAAAACATAAGGTCATTAATTTCAACAGAGCTGAATTCACTTTGGTGTAAATAAGCGTTGCTTGATTAGTTAGCCACACTAAATGTTGGCAGACTCAATGACCTATGTAAGAGCTTGTTAAGTGCTTACGAGCAGCATTGCTTCAGCGCTCACGGCAATACACCAGCTCTTCGTGTTTGCTAGTATTGAGCATGTTTCCACCCCTTTGGAAAGCCCTTAAATATGGCTTGTGCCTCGCTGTATGCGGTTTCAGTTTGCTTATAGTTGATAAACAAACACAGAATCGAACCCTTGCGACAGCGGGAGTGACGGTCTGTCTATGTTGATGTTAGGTTTGCGGACCTGTTTGGGGCACGGGCCGCCCTGGCCGTGTCCTGTGCAGCCTCCGTTGTCTACTTCGTCCTGCTGGCAGTCGCTAACAGCGCCTCCATGCTCTTCATCCATAAGCTGCCTGCTGTCTTCATGCACATCCTGCCAGGTAAACGCCAGGTGTAACATTAATCTCTCTGAGCCGCCTGTGTTGTAGTGGGTAGAGCCTGGACTGTTTATTGTAAAAGGGGTCTATTAATGGTCACTTAAATTATCCTGATATTTCCCAGTTTTACTTCGTAGATGATCCATTTATTGATTGAAGGTTTCTACACTTAGTTAACCCTACTTCCCTGCCCAGTTTACTCTGGTAGTGGATTCCCCTTCATCCATGGAACCACTTTAGGGGTAGTGGTTAGCCTTTTTATTTTACTACTAGACACTTCTTGTCCCTCAACACAACAGCAATTAGGAAATTAATATAATTAAAATAATTAAAGTTTGGCACTTACAGTGCCCTCTGTCAGAAATAAAATAATTTAAAATAAGAAACAGAAATAGTTCTCTTCACTCGAGCACACAATGAGAATTGTGTATTTTTTTCCCTTAGATTTTTCACCTATGGTCCTCTGTAGTTAATTTTTCCAGTATTTTCCACAGAATAGCAGCAGTTATTACTGCCAAAGCTGTGGTGAGAACAATTCTATAAGGTTGACATCTAAAGCGAGGTTATGAGTGAGAGTGAATGAGTGAAGCCAATCATTAGGGAGAGGGGTGACGCTCACTGCATATGTCACGGTGACCCACCGTCATCTCCTTCCCTTAGGAACCCAGATGGTGGTGACTGACCTGACGGAGGCGGACCAGCGAGCCGGTGCCCTGGGCAAGCTGGGCCTCTGCTTTGGCATCGGGATGATTGCAGGCTCCACACTGGGAGGCACACTCAGCACGCGCTATGGGTAGGATCCGTCCCCTGTCGGGCATCGGTGGAGGGGTCAAGTTTGGTTGAAATACTGGAAATGCGAAGATGGAGGGGCTTACAGACCAGCAGGGGTTTTCAGTTGTGTTTGTTGCACTGTTCTTAACTCTTGTTCCTGAGTTCTGTAAAGCTAATGATTAGTAAACCTGATTACCTATGTGCTCAGGCCGTGAAAAAACCTGAGCTCACTGCCACCCTTAAAAAAAACAGAAGTGAAGGACAGTGTTTTACTACAAACATCCCTTGGCTTGAGAAGCTTGCATGAATTCAGTTGTGGCACTTTTTTGGGACTGGTGTTTGAATCGGCCGGGCACATGGAAGGTATATGTTGTGATGGCGCTGGCTGGATGTAACAAGGTTCTGAATTTGATCTGTTGTACAGCTAGTTGCTCATGGGGGATGGATAGAGTTACACTGGTCATGGTATACAGGGCTATGATGTGTTCTGAAGGATGCTGAGGGCGGAAATTGGTTTAAGTGGAGATGGCTGAGAAACACCTTCCAAAAGCCTAGTTCTCCTATATTCAGGTATTTACCGATGGAAAAGGTCCGATTAGGGGGAATGCTAGTGTAGCAGTTTCAGGGTGGCATTCAGGGTGGCATTGGGAAAATGTTTAAATAATTATCTCTCTATATGTACATTGGAGTGCGTAGCTATCCTCCTGTGCTGGTTCTGTGTGTATGGTGGAGTGCGTAGCTACCCTCCTGTGTTGGTTCTGTGTGTATGGTGGAGTGCGTAGCTGTCGTCCTGTGCTGGTTCTGTGTGTATGGTGGAGTGCGTAGCTG